>CAUYRT010013837.1:0-152509 GCA_963574885.1 Lepilemur ruficaudatus
TTGCAGCTTTCCCCACCCCCACCCCCTGGTCCCTCTGTGGGAAGCCTTTCCCTGCTGTGTTGTGAAATCCGTTAGAGCTTCTCAGCCAAGGCCTTTTAGCCCGCTTGGAATTCAAGCTGCCACCTCCTTGCCAAATCCAGGTCATGCGAAGCAGCAAAAGGCTTGAGGCACGGGCCCTACAAAGCAGTACCCTTGCCAGTGCTCCTAAATTTGGGAGCCTTCCTCTTTCCCTGTAAAGCTGGAACCAGCTGGGAGGTAGTTTAGATAGATAGATAGATCCATTGATTATAGTCCTTAAGTCTGCAAAGGGCTTTCATAGCTTCCTTTGGCTTTGTTATACAGAAGGACAAGTGAGAACACGTGAATGTAGCCAGTGGCAGAGCCCCAGGACAGAAACCTACAGGAGTTGTAAGTCTGCTGCTTTCCCCATTAGTTCACAGATGTCTCAGAAAGATCTAAAGGAGGTCCAGCTGCACCTGATGCTAGTTGTCTTTCCAAACAGTCGGGCCCTGGCTCATTACAGCCACTCTTAAATGAGTGAGCAGTTGCCCTTCAGTGAGTGACCCCTCCAACAAGCCCAGAGGATTTTGCCCAGGGCAATGTGGTTTAAGCTCAAGCACGTGCTGTGGGCTGAGCCCTGGAAAGATGTACATCAGATCTTAGCGTAAAAGGTGCCCCTCCCCCAAAAAGACCAGACTGTACTGTAAAGTACCCTGCATTTCCCAGAGGAAATTAGTCACACTGTTGTGTGATTGCTTGTTTGTCTGACTTTCTTGAGAGAATGCAGCACTGTTTTGTTCACCATTGTATTTTTCAGTGCTAACATGTGGTAGCCTCCTAATAAATGTCAAATGGACATATAAATAATGAAACGCCTGAATCCAGTCTCTGCCCTTCAGGTCTGTGCCCAACATCTGTTCGGAGAAGTAGAGATGAAAACAGAGATACAGGTTTATACAAAACTTGGGAACAGGAAGGAAGAAGCACACAACTGCCTGGAGAGGTCCCAGGAGCCTGCATGGAGAAGGCAGTCTCTGCTAAGGGAGAGTCTCTGCTAAGCTTTGGAATTGTCCCTCTTGTATTAGCAGATAAGAAGTTACCATACCAAAGCCTCCACATGAGCTTTGCCTGAAAGGGAACGGGGCTGTGATTATTTAAGAGCCGACCAGGGCAGGCGCACAGATGCTGCCTGCTCTAGGTGGTCATCTGGAGAAGCTGCACTTTCCAGGGACTCTGGCTTTCTTCAAATATCTTTGGAATGCTTTTTGTGGAAATGCCTTTTGAGCCTACAGCACATTCTTTTGGACCTCCTCAGCCCTGGAACATCTCGTTCCTTTGGGGATTTGATAGTTGGGAACAGCCAGGAATCATTTGGATGCAGGTCTGTAGGACAAGGACAATGATCATGCTGCATAATAGTTGCTGGTGAAATTTGGGAGAAGATGTTCGCATGCTAACGTAGGGCCGGAGTTCTCATCCTGGAGTGTGGAAGTTTTGAGTGTAGTGTTCTTTCCTGAGGGATCATGTCTTTAGCTTCTATCAGATTTCCCAAGGACTTAGTGATTCAAAAAGGATTAACAACCACTGCTACAGACTTGGGAGATCATTTCTTCTATTCCTTGTAAACTGGCTCTGAAGAAAAATAATTTGTTAGGAGAGCAGAGGACAGGTTTCAGCTTTGCCTATAATTTGATATGTGGTCTCAGTGAGCTCCAAAACTCCCAGAGCCTCAGTGTCCCCACATACAAAGTGGAAGGTAGAAGCAGGTGGGTGGTGTCTATGATCCTCTCTTGCTCTGTGACGCCATATAATTCCAACAGAGGAATTTCAGAAATGTTCTTTAAAAATAGTGTAATCCCTGGACGAGGCATGTAATGCAAACTTCCCAGGTAACGCAGATGACAGCCCTCATTTGGATGTGTCTCAGTGTGCTTGTTAGAAGTCAGCCTTCTGGTGTCAGAATCAGGAATCTGGTGGCATTCAACAGGCCAGATCAGAGAAGGAAGGCAGAGGCTCAGAAACCAGCAAGATTTGCTTAGAGTAGTACAAATGGATGGGGGAGGTCTTGTCAAGAAGAGGGAGCCTGGAAAGCGGGAAGAGTGGGCTGGAGTATCATACTGCCGGGGACAGGGACCAGCCAGACAGGGAGTAGAGGATACCAGAGACAAGGATTCTGCCTTACAAGTGAAGGTTCTGGTAGAGGATTCAATCTCCAGAAAGGCCAATTGGAGCAAACAAAATTCAAGCAAGAGAACTATTTGGCTGGGACTAAATCCCAAGCCAGGAGCCCCATTCTAAGAACTGGGGTACAGGATAACCTGAGACTAGGTCAGAAGCCATGGTCCTCAGGATTGGTCCCGGAGCCTGCAGCTGAAGTCTCTGATTCCAGCTGTGGGCACAGGAGACCCTGGGGGCCATCTAGAGTCAGGGAAAACCTGAGGAGCCCGTCATTGAGAGTCACCACCAGCTGTAGATTCATTCTTCCTTCCCCTCCCTCCCTTCCTTACTTCTCTTCATTTTTTCCCTCCCTCCTTCTCTTTCTTTTTTTTTCTTTCTTCCTTCATGTTCCACAAGGGGAAGAGAATTTTGATACCTCTGTCCCAAAAGGCAGAAGTATGGAGGAACTTCCGCACCTGGAGGGAAGGTGAGACTGGACCGAGATGGGTGACTTTGCCCTGCCTTTTCGCTCTTGTGTCCTTTAAGGGACCAGCCAGTCCACAGGTAACTGGCATGCTGGTCTTCCCTGTGGTGAGCGTGGCCAAGCAGGTTTTGCCATGCACAGGGAAGCCAGTGGTTTTTTATGGTAAGCAAAAATCAGGAAGGGCATTTCAGAAAACCCATTTGGCTACAAGTCAAGCCACACTGTCCAGGTCAGCTTTGTCAATAAATAAAGCTGATATTTTTATCTCTATTGATCTGCCTCCTGATCTCATTTCTCAGTTGGTTCCAAAGTCAGGAATATTCCCTTTTGGTTTCCCCAGCCCACAGCACAGGGCAGAAGGCCTTGGTGTGGGTCAGGACGGCAGGAGGAACTGGGCCTGGTGGTCACATCTGCACTGGAACCTGGGACTCTTTGTGTCATAGGACCCTCAAGCCATCTAGCAGCCACTATTGATCTGGGGGCCTTAAAAACAAGTTTGGTCTTGTAACTTCATAAAGCTCTGAATACTCCCCAAGAATCACCCTTGAAGAAGAGAAAGAGATGAAGGCTACCCCTGCTATGTTAATTTGTCCAATAGGCAGAGTCAGGGCCCGACACATAGAAGTCACTGAGATTAAAGACCCAGGAAAAGCAGCTTCGATAGACTCTCACTACTCCCTGATATGTGGGCTTTTTGCCTCTTTGTTTCAACTCACGCTGTTTACTCTTTCTGAAATTCCCTCTCTCCATTATTTTCACCTACAAAATCCAAGAAGGACCATCTCCCTGAGGAATGCTGTTTCTTCTTAATTGAATATTTTTATCTTCTTGCCTCCTAACAAGTTCCTATGCATCACTTAAGATTCTGAGCCACCTGCTCCACCGTGAACCTTTCCCTGATGTTCCCTCCACACCCCCTGCGCCCAGTTGTTCACCAGCAGCCACAGCACCTCGACATTCCGTTCTCACAGCTGCAGGGCCTAACAGCGCTCCACCAGCTGGCCTCTACCTCCAACGCATCTCTACTTCTTCTTCCAGCCACGTTGTGCAACCTGCCTCAGATACTCTTCCTCCCACCTGTCTCCAGTGACCTGGGAAATGCCTTCATCCTGCAATCCCCACTCTGTCATGTTCCCTTCAGAAGCCTTCCCGGACCCCACAAAGAGTTCATAGCCCTTTCCCCCTCCACCCTGTGACTTTGCAATTTTTAACATATCTATCATGGCACCTAATATACTACTATGTATCAGAATTTTTTCTTATACACCGATCTCCTGAACTAGACTATAGGTTTTGTTTTTGTTTCTGTTTTTGTTTTAATCAGAGGGACCTTTATTCTTTTCACTCTTGAGCTTAGGACTTAATAGACATCCAATCAATGTTGAATAAATTAATGAATTAATGAATAGTATAGACTGTTTACATGTGTGACCCTCCCACTTTATTATTAAGTCTTTGGGGTTGGAAATATTGGCTCATTTGTATCTTATTCCAAATAGCTAGGTTAGTGCCTGGTATATAGCAGGCACCCAATAAATATTTTTTTTGGATGAATACATGCATGAGTGAATAAAGCCTTTTGTAATATCTCCAACCTGATATGTCCTTTTCCTCCTTTGAAACCTCAAGCACCTGTGTTTGTCCTGTGGCATTTTCTTTAGCTTGTATTTACCTCATTGTCTAATCCCCCTTACTCAATGGTCAGCTCCTCCAGGCAGGAGTTGGGCCTTACTTCCCTTGGTGTCCCCTGAGGGTCTGCCACAGTGCTGGGCATATATCAGGTGCTCAAAGTTGAACTTTTCTGAGAAAGATGAAGGTATCTGTCACTCAGAGCCCCTGTCCCCGCAATGAGATGCCCACGTACATGAACTACACATATTGAATCTCTTAACACACCACTTTGCCTCACACGTGTTTAATGTTGCCAACTCCTTGGGGGTAGGAAGGCAGGTTGAAAAGACCACATTATTTCGTATTTGTGTGAGCTGTAGTGCTCTACAAATGTGCTAGTTGACGCCCATTTATTAATTTTCAAATTAATAAAGGATAGGAAGCCCATCAAGAATGGATGAGCTCAGATACGAAAGTACAGCAGAAAGATGAAAATCCCATCAGCCCATAAGAAGAAATGGAAAAGCAGCTCAGTTTCTTCCCCTTCAGGGTAACAGCTTAAAAAGAATTTAAAAACTTGTTTTTCTCCACAAAATACTGAATGCAAATGTGTGCTTTTCAACTTGAAAATGTTAAAGTCTCCCTACTTTGGCCATAGCTAAATCTCAAAGAGCGATTAGAATCTCTTAACAGTTGTAGGGATTTTCATCCGTTTGCTTTTTGCGTGGGCAAGCATTCACTCCACTTCCTTCCTCTCTTTCTTTTTCTGTTTCCTTTCCTTTATTTTTCTTTCTTTAGCACATCTTTACTGAGCCAGGGACTCAATCCGCTAAGTGCTTTATACTCACAATTTCTCTTAACCTCATGACAACTCTGTGATGTAGGTATTAGTATCTTCACTTCAAATCTGACAACACCAGGCCTCAGATTCAAGAAGCTGCCTAAGGCCCACAGCCAGTAAGTGCTGGGATTGCATTTGAACCCAGGTTCACAAACTTCAAAGCTTGTGCATTGTTGCTTAATTCCTGCATCATAATACCGCACTGTACAGATCAGTGGTGCTTCCCTCACGTGATACACAGGGGATCAGAGGTTAGCAAGGGATAGCTCTGGGACACAGAGAAGGCCGTCTATCTCAGGGGGAGGGTAGGAGGATGGGCAACAGCTTCCGAGGACAAGGGTCACTCAGATTGAGATCTGAAGTATAAATGGATCAAGATGAGGACATCCTCAGGACAGAGGTACAGCAAGTGTAAAGGCCTCGGGGGTGGGAAGTAGCCCAACACATTCAGGGAACTAACTGTAAGTATTTCTTCGGGTAAAAATCTTAGTCATTCTGTTTTCAGATTTTTTTTTTCATAGCTCACAGTAACTAATTGTCTTTGCTTTTGTCCAAAAATGCTGAAGTGGATGAGTGAGTGGTCATTGAAATGAATTAGGGTTTTCATATTGGTTTCAAATGCTCCTGAGGGGACCAGTGCACTCTGACGTCCAAATAACAAAGTGAAGTGGCCAGTGCCACGTGCCCTGTGCCCTGCTGTTCTACTGAACTCAGGATCCTTTAGGGACCCAAATAGTCCAAAATGTGAAGGCTCATATTATGCTTTTTAAAAACAGAATTATTCTTTATCGCTTCCACATGATAAATAAGTATAAATCATTTTATGATAACAGTTCATGAAACCTGAAGTCAATTTAAAACAAACAAACAAATTTCACCAGTCAACCCCGAACACCCAAACTATATTAAGATTTAAGGTGGCGGGTCTGTGGGGATCCATTATACCATCCTCTCTAATTTTGCATAAGTATGAAAATTTCCATAATAGTTTCTTTTTAAATTTTAATAGACTTTTTTTAGGGCAGTTTTAGGTGTACCAAAATTAAACAGAAAGTACAGAGAGTTCTCATGTGCCCCCGTCCCACTATCAGCATCCCGGACCATAAGAGTTGTGTTTTTTTTCAAACATAATTTTTCAATCAGATTTAAATTACAGATGCTTTGCTTATTTAACAAATATATAGGGAGAATTTCACCATTTGCCTGGAATTTGGGAGCTAAACAGTGCTCAAAACAGACATGGTTCCTGGCCTTTTGTTATTTATGGTCTAGGGCAGAGATATCCATTAAAGAAATGATTTCACAAAAACTAGTTACAAACCGTAATGAGGAAAAGCAGAAGGTGCCATGAGTGTGTACACTAGCATTGCTCCCCGAGTGTAGGTGGTTAGGACAGGCTTTCCCAAAGAAAATCAACAGGTAAACTGAGATCCGAAGGATGAGTAGGAATGAACCAGGCAAGAACGGCAGGGGAAAGTGTTTTAGGCAAACGAAATAGCACGTGCAAAGAGTTGAGGTGAGAAGGAGCTCAAAGTTGGTGGGCAAGGACAGAGAGGTGAGGCTGGAGGGTCAGGTGGGGGCCAGAGCACATGGGTGCTGCAGGCCACGTTCAGGTGTTCTCTTTGTCTTTACCTGGCGTGATGGGCAACCGCAGCTGGGTTTCACATAAGAGGTGACATAATTGGATTTTGTTTTAAAACAATGGCCCTGACTGCATGGTGAGGACTGGAAAGGAACAGAATAAGAGTAGAATAGCGAGACTCGTTGGGAAACTATTGGAATAGCACCAGAAATAATGGTAGTGTAATGAAGTGGTCATAGGACAGAGGCAGAGAAACAGATGAGTACCAAAATAATTTATGAGGTACAGTCAGCAAAACTTGGAGTTTGCTTTAAAAAGATAGAAGAGTGCTGGGTTTCTAGCCTTGAAAAAGTGAATAGATTATGGTGCATTTGCTGAGATAGGAGTAGGGGTGATGGGAGATCTGAAATTTTACAAGAGCTTTGTAGCTGTTGTTCATTTTCAAATAATAACTCCCCTGTGCTGGGCACCATGCCAGGTAATTCACAATCAGTACCACAGAAGCCCTCTTTCTTACCTGATCCAGTAGGGACTGGCACAGTCCTGTCCCCATGCTACCGTAGCTCAAAGAAAAATTTTATTTACTGTCCTCTGTTATGATTTCAAGTGCACATTGTTTATTACCTAGGTACAACCTATTGGCACATGGATATCTGAAGCTCTAAGTGTTTTTTCCGACTTCTCTCCCAGTTATTTTTTCATGTGACTCACTGGGCAACTCCCACACCATTTTTTTTCCTCTCTGTCCTGTACTTACTCCATGGTAACAGGTTTAACAGGTTTATCTGGGCATCTTTCCCCTCCCCATCCATGGTCAGCTTAAAGTCCTCGTCCTCCTGATTAGGTCAGGCGGCCACCGGACGAGCATGTTCTCAAACCATTCATGGTGGGATTAATCTTCTTTGATCCATTATCCTAAATCCTCCATTCCATTGAGCACTATGGCTGTATTCCTCCCTGGCCTCGCTTAGCTCCCTAAGACACTGCAGTAATTTGTCAGGATCAATCCCCAAATTCTCACCTTCCATTCAAAGCCCTTATCAGAATAGATCATGACATTATTTCCAACTTTATTCTCTATTTCTCCGAGGCCCTTCTGTTATTGGTTCTGTTTAATAGCAACCAAGAGTGTACAGGGTGTTGTCCCATTTAATCCCCACAACACCTCTTCCTAGTTCCTTTCCCCATGCCTGGCAGATAATACTCATCTAAATATTTGTTGAATTAATCAATGAACTGTGCTGCCGGGGAAAGCAAAGAATGCCTTATTAAGAGAGAGATCAGACCCTGATTTCTGATTTTTAAAGATGATTTTTTTAAAAAAAATTTCAAAGTATTAGAGGGGTACACGTGTTTTGGGGTTACAAGGATTGCTTTTGTAATGCTTGAGTCAGGGTTATAAGTGTACCTGTCACCCAGATAGTGTTCACTGTGCCCATTATGTAGGTTTTCACCCATCCCCTCCTCCCCGTTCCCATCTGCTTGATTTCCATTGAGTTTTACTTCCTTCTATGTACATGTGGGCTCATCGGTTAGTTCCAAGTTAATAGTGAGTATATATGGTATTTGTTTTTCTATTCCTTAGATACTTCACTTAGGATAATGGTCTCCAGTTCCATCCAAATTGTTGCAAAAGGCATAAAGTCATCCTTCTTCATGGCTGAGTAGTATTCCATGGCATACATATAACACATTTTGTTAATCCACTCATGTATTAATGGGCATTTGGGTTGATTCCACATCTTTGCAACTGTGAATTGTGCTGCAGTAAACATTTGAGTGCAGGTGTCTTTTTGATAAAAATGACTTCTTTTCCTTTGGCTAAAGATGAATTTCAATAGTTTTCAAGATTTTTTTCATAAGTACCAGCCCATCTATAAACTTTTGATACTAATTCTTAAGTATTACTTTATTTATAATACTATAGTTGATTCTGTATGAATGACTGTACTCTTAAGTATGAACCTGATATTCTCAAGTGAATTATTATTTAAATTAGAGGAAAAATTATATCAAAATACTACTAAATGGTAACAATTAAAAGTGAAAAATTAAAATTATTTATTATCTAATGGTGCCTCCAAAACACAAATCCAGATTTTTAGTTTTGGCTGTAATTGAACATAACCGGATGACTATTTTTATAACACTTCAATGCCTCTTCTTGAGTTGCATAGGACAGCATGTTTTAGCTAAATGGTGCAATATTATTGTTTTGTACATTTCTGTAGTACTTTATATTTATAAAATGCATGACAATCATATTCATTAGTATTTTCGCAAAGCCTTCCAGTGAGGTAGCTCAGCAATACTGAAGCCAAACATAAAAATAAGTATGCACTTATCAGGAAAATGCTGATAGGATCCAAATGAAATGTCAGTGAACAATAATGCACACATTCAAAATAGTAGTTTCTTTAAATACATTTCAGCAGACCTCTCAAAACCTCTTTCTGTATCATTTGAATTTCCAGCCTTAGAAATGAACCCTAATTTCAAGGAAATAAGTGATTATTATACTAGATCTTACATTCAATGTTAGGGCTTATGTTACTATTTAAAACTCAAGCAAGCCAGGTATGGTGGCTCATGCCTGTAATCGTAGCATTTTGGGAAGCTGAGGTGGCAGAGGATTGCTTGAGACCAGCAGTTGGAGACAAGCCTGAGCAAAGACCCCGTCTCTATGAAAAACAGAAAAATTAGCCAGGTATGGTGGCACATGCCTGTAGTCCCAGTTACTCTGGAGGCTGATGCAGGAAGATCGCTTGAGCCCAGTTCAAGGTTGCAGTGAGCTATGATGATGCCACTGCACACTAGCCAGGGTGACAAAGCAAGACCCTGTCTGAAAAAACAAAACACAACAAAAAACTTTAGTACACAGAGTCAAAGTTTATGAAGACAAATATTTAAATCAGCATTTCACATATGATAAATCACTTGCATTCTTCACCACAGAAACTTTTTGCAAGTCAGTTTAGAGTAGAAATTAGATTCTCTTGTGGCAGAGAATCAGAATCATTCAACTAAATGGATTTGGGATGGCCTCAAATTGCCTAGAATTACCATGCTAAAGACCAAATTTTAGTTAATTAATTGGCAAAAAACACTTACCTATCATTACTTATGTACAAACCAGCACAGTCCAAGATCCTGTTCCAATGAAAGAGAGAGCCCCAGTCCATAAATGACTCAAAGAAAGATAGAGGCAAACATAGACAGATAAATGAAGCGACAGTATTTGTATCAGTTAAGAGTTGTACTGAACAAAAATCTGATCACAAAGGCTTAAGTGAACGCAAGCTTCTTTCTTTCGTGTGACCAGAGCCTTAGAGGTGGGCTGGTCTGGAGGCTTCAGTGATGCCATCAAGTACTCAGGTTCTCCCTGTGTTATGGGCTGAATTGTGTTGGCCTCTTCCAAATTCATATGTTGAAGTCCTCAACCCAGGACTTCAGAATGTGACTGTGTCTAGAGATAGAGCCTTTAAAGTGGTAATTAAGTTATTAATAAAATGAGGCTGTTAGGGTGGGCCCTAATCTAATCAGACTGGCATCCCTATAAGAAGAAGAAACTTGGACACAGAGAGACACATCAGGGGACAGTTTGCAAAAAGGAAAGATCGTGTGGGGACACTGTGAAGAGGTGGCCATCTGCAAGGAACCCAACCTGACCACATCTCAATCTGGGACTTCCAGCCTCCAGAAATGTGAGTCATTTAAGCCATCCAGTACTTTATTAAACAGCGCTGACAAACTAATACATCCTGTCTTTTTGCCTCAATAGACTCCACATGTGGCCTCAGTTTCACGATTCAGCGTGGGGACTCTACCTCCAGCCTTCCATCTTTGCTTTAGACAAAAAGAAGTAAAATGCTAAGAAGGAAAGGGACAGCCCAGATATCAGGAAAGCTTGGCAACTCCCCAGCAGACCTCCACAGAGCTTCAGTGCCAGAGCTGACTTACAGGGTCCTGCACTCCATGCCCACCCCTGCCAAACAGCATGGGAGATGCAAAGCAATGTATGTTTCTTTAAAAAAAAAAAAAAAAAAAAAACAGAACAAAAAGCTAGGCATATTGTCGTCCGGAACAAAACTAAATCTCTGGCAAAAATGAAGAGAGGACAAATGAGTATTAAGTAGGCAACCAGCAGTATCTACCATACTGGTTGTTTTAAATGTGAATCACACAGATACATGAATGAATGTATGGGGCAAGAAAGAGCATGCGATTTGAGACTAGACCAATTAGGGGAAGAAGCAAAGGACCCAGACACCATAATCCTGGCTTCTGGTTCTGCTTCTTCTGTTTTCTTGCTGGTTGACTTTGAGCAATCCATTTTACGTTTTTTAGCCTCTGTTTATTTTCCTGGAAAATAGGGATAATAAGGCTTTCCCTGTGTCTGTGTCCTCTCTCAAGATTGTTATAAGATTTCAGAGTGGAATCATATATTTAAGTGCTTTGTATGATGGTGATGAAGGTGGTAAACTTCAAGTAGAGTATGTCTAAAATTCTCCCAGTGCACAAGGAGCTACACTCTAGAATATTCATTCCAGCATTATTTGTAATAGCCAAAATTGGGGGAAAAAAACTAAATATTTGTCAACAGAATAATAGATAAATTTTGGATTATTCATGTAGTGTGAACTACCTTACAACAGTTAAAATAAGTAAATTTTGACAAAACTAGGTGGTAGGTACTAAGGTATATATTTTTTACGCTATTCGTTTTGTTTTTCTATATGATTGAAAGCTCATCATTTTATAAATTAGCAAAAAACAAAAAGCTTTGGGCAGTGGTTCTCAATATTTGGTCCACAAGCCACCTGCATCAGAATCACTCAAGATACATGTAAAAATGCAAATTCCTGGGCCCCCCTCCCAGTCCTAGGACCAGAGAGACTCTAGCCTGAATTTCAAACCAGGCTACCAGGTGATTCCTAGAGGACCATTGTACACAGGGTTTAAAGAAAAGAGTTTAGTGGAAAACAGAAAATGATAAAACCTCCAGGCTGGGCAAATGACTCACATATAGACTGGGGGAGAGCTGAAACCATCATATCCCTCAGGGGCTAGTGTGGAACACTCCAGCTGCCTCTGCTCAACATGGACGTGGAGGGGAGTCCATTAGTGAGCAGCATCTATTAGTATTAAACTGTGAGAAATGGAGAACCCCAAATATCAGTGGTTTCAGTGAGAAAGCCTCATGTTTCCCTCTCATGTCAAAGAAGCCTGCAACTAGTCACATCTGCTCCACACAGTTGCTCTGCGTGTCACACCCACCTCTCAGCCTAAGGTGACTGTTGAGCTTCAGCCACCAGGACCGCATTGCAGCCAATGGGAAGGAGGAAAGGGAGAAAAAAGGGCCTATCCCCTTCCCTTAAGGACTCTTCCCAAAAGTATCACAAACCACTTCAGTGTATGTCCAGAATGCAGTCTCATGGCCATTCCTAGCTGGAAGGAAGACTAGGACATTTTGTGTTTATCCCAGGTGTCCAGGTGCTCAGCTAAAACTAGGAGGAGTGGAGGCTCTATCACCATGGAGAAAGAGGTAGAATTAGGAGGCAGGGAGTAGCTTCTGTCACGCAGGGGCCAGGAAGTTACGAGCCTATGAAAGAAGAAACCTGGGAAACTGCTGTGAAGACTACAGGGTCAGAGGGATGCTGGTCAGGTGATTTCTGGTGTAGCACCTAGGGTAGATTCTGACTTGGCAAAGGGTGGTCCCTGGGCCAGCAGCATCCACATCACCTGGGAGCTGGTCAGAAATGCAAAATCAGGTCCAACCCAGCCCTGCTAAATCAGAAGCTGGATTTTAACAAGATCCCCAGCACTGAGCTAGAAGATCTCAGAAAGGTTAGAAACTGGGGAGTCGGTAGCACAGACTAGAGGCGTGGGAGTGTTCTAGGTAAAGGAATGGCGGGGTTTCTGTGTGCCAGCCAACTCCCCAGGGAAGTGGATGCAGGGGCACGCTAGAGGGCTGAGTGCTCAGACTTGACCCAGGGATGAGTGTGGAAGAAATTGCCAGCAGAGGAGAACAAGGAACAGGAGGAGAAAGAGAGGCATTTGGAAAGAATGTGGTCTTGAAAACAAACTTTAAAGGAGTATCAGTGGAATACAGATTCCACTACTGTGTACCAGGCAGCCCTTAATCCCTACAACGTCCTTGAGTGGTAGGAACTATGATTCCCACTTCCGGTGATGACACTGCGCTTCGGAGACGATGACTTGCCAGAATCACACACTAAACACTGACATCGCTCACAGTGATGCCTTCCAGAGATCCAGCCGGTTTCCAAAGCACTATTATATTCATTATCTAATTTAATCTTCATAATTACTCTGTGAAGTAAACAGAAAGTGGCTATTTTAATTTTGCAAGTAAGGAATTCCAGTGTTTTTGACTCTCAGTCCAATGTTTTGTTTTGTTTTTTCCCCCATGCTTTCCTGATTTCCCATCACATGATAATGAAGAAGAGATATGAGTGTGAGATTCCTCAGACCTGAATTTAATTGTGTTTGCGAGGGTCCAGCCCAGAGACAGGCATACAGGAGACCCTCCAGTGGTAACTGACATTGTTATTATTATAATTACAACTATTGGTTTTGTTCAAGAAAGCAGTATTTGTAAAAGTGATTTATTAGAGTGAGGAGTACACAAACCCAACATGGAGGGGAAATCTGAGCGTTGCTAAAGTGTCAGCAATACGGGAAGGAACTCTAAATAATGCTTCGGAGCACGAACTTTGGAGTCAGGCAAGCTGAGTTCACGTAACAGCCCTGCTGCTTATGAGAATGGTGATGTTGGGCAAAGAGGCTAACAGCCTCTTGCCTCCACTTCTTCATTTTCAAGGCTGATGCTTCCCCCATATTATGGGGGTTAAAAGACATAAAGTACATGAGATGCTAGCCCAATGCTCAGAGCAAAATGAATGTTCAGTAATTATAGCTATTATTAAATCTGGTTATGGATAGAAGAATGGACTTGGAAGTCAAAGCGGCAGCAGGTTCAAGAATAAAATAACCTACCTTAACTGCTTTGGGTGTTTATCGGTTTATGGACTTTATTTATATCAACTTTAAATTTTAAACGGATGATCTCTCTTCCTCAGGCCCATGGTCTTTGCACACTGATTATAATTAACTTGCCTTTTGATGCTGCTGCATTCATGACTGATGTTTCCAAGTTGTAGATTTTAAAATTCCTATATTTCTCATAAATGTATTTGTAACTCCAAATCTAGCCAGTAAGTACAAAACAAATAGTCATAGCTGTCGACCTTTAGTGTCTATGAAGTGAAAGAGATCGAAGGGAAAACGCCAACGAACTCTCACCGTCTCATTTATGAGAAGCTTTGGCACAGTTTATGAAGGTGACAGATGTTCTGCTTCCTAGAACCATTTTGTTCCACCCTGAAAATCTATATTTTCCTTTAGTATATTGATTTCTTGTTATAGAGCGGGAATGGCTATTAAACATCTCTATTTGGGAGCGTGGGGATGCCAGAATGCGAGAGGAAAAATGCATCAGTACTTAAAAAAAGAGTTGATGGTGTGAGTGGAAAAGGGCCCAAGAGAAGGTAATCTGTATCTGGGAAATTATTTACAGTGTGACTGCAGGACAGAGAAACGTGCCAGAGGAAGGAAAGAGGGAGCCAATGAGAAAAGCATCCAATCAGGGGTGAACCCTTTGATGGATGAGGAAGATACTTTAAAAGATGAGAAAGCACTTTCCCCAGCAGCCAGCTGGCTCTTCTCATCGCTCTCCGTGGCTTGTAGCACTGTGGAAAGATCCAGTGTCACAAATTATGGATATGTGACCGTGAATAAGCTGATGCAAACTCATGACAAATTGAAGTGTTCTTCTTTTCTGTTTTGATGAGAGGACGCTGATTTCTCTTTTGGGGCAGGGTGGGATTTTTATTAGTATTACCAAAACTTAGCTGGAAACTGAGTCGACTGATTAGGAACCATGTTCCAAACACCATTTTTCTCAGCAATGCAAATAACATTTCTGCAGTGCATTTTTAGGTTTGAAGCATGCTCACCTGCATGATCTTCGTTTATCTTATAGATAACCCTGTGAGGTAAGTGTCATTATCCTCATGTTATACTTGACAAAAGTGAGGCTTAGAGAAATTAATTAACAACAGTATCCAAGCTTGGGTATGGTAGGACGTTTTACCATACTACCTTTCTTTGGGTCTTCCAATAAATGTCAATCTATGGCCACAGTCCTCACAAAGGGCTTTTTGGAGGGCCTCTGTCTGCCAGGCATCCCCTGGATTTCAATAACGTTTTTCCCCACAAGCCAATTCTGTGGCCCTTGACATCTCTCACAGGCCTGAAGAGCCCACCTGAGGTCGCTTGGGGGGACCTGGAACGAGGGTGGGTGGCTGCGAGTGGGGAAGAGTAGCACAGTCCTACCAGCAACTGAGCTACTGCTTCTCTTGGCTTCAGGGGACCCTGTGTCCTTGGTGACATCACTGTCCCCCTGCAGCTGTCTTCTCCTGCAGCATCCCCTCATGTGTCCCCGTAAAGCCCCTAGGTTGCCCTGCAGCCATGCTAAGTACTCATCCCTCAACAATCTGTTTACTTCTATCCCCCTCAGAACATCTCCGCCAGGAAAGCGATCACTCTTTGCACCTTACTATCCCTTTGAGAGAATTTCTAGCATGGACAACAAACAGCCAGGGTAGACGGGGGTCTTCCTTGGCCACCTGACATGCCCCTTCATCCGTGGGCAGAAAGCCTCCAGACTGGAATCTACTTTTCCACTCCCCTACCCCCATAACTTCCTGGTCTGGGGGAACCTCTTCCAACACCTGTCGTCAAGGAGGAGAGGGAGCAGTCTTGCTTCCGCTTGGCAGTGGAAAATCGTGCCAATTACAGTCACAGAGACCAGAATTGTGACTGTTAATACTTAGAATGCAGATTTGCTGGTGTTTGAATTCTGGTTTCACCACTTGCTAGCTGTGGCACCTTCTCTGTGACTTAGTGGGTGCATCTTCCAAATAGGGTAATAACAGTACATAAAGAGTTATAGTGAGCATTAAAAGTGCTATATATGTAAAGTGCTTAGAACAGTTCCCAGCACACAGAAAAGCTATATAAAGATTAAATAAATTGAATTTTTAAAATTACTATTTTTCAAAGTACCTGCTTTTATGCTAGGTTCTTTATATTTGAAATTCAGGTGTCAGCTGGAGTTATCCTGACCCCTCAGGTGGAGATAATAAGTGGTTTAGACCTCCTTTTCCATGGATTACAGTAAGCCTAATAATCTCCCCATGAGTTCTTTGAATTCTGAAGGGTGCCTTATATTTCTTGATTAGCTCAAGCCCCCAACACCAGCTTCTTCAGAATTAATCTATTAGGGGATTGTTTTGCTTTTTTCCATATGTGTCCAATGTGTCTCACAGAAGTCTAACTCAAATTAATATCCACACAAAACTTATCAAGCCATTCATGCATGGAGCAACATTTACTAAACGTTTGGTAAAAGGAAGGGTTTACATTACAAGAACCCAGTCAATTTCAAATGCAGTATCAGTCATCCCTGTTCTTTATAAGGCCTGTGACCAGGTCCACAGCTTAGGATCCAGCCTCCTGCTGAATTCCTTAATCTTCCCCTCTCTTCCCTTTCCCTACTGTCTCAGTCCAGTCAGGGCTGCTATAACAGAACACCTTAGGCTGAGTAATTTATAAACAATAGAAATGTGTTGCTCACAGTTCTAGAGGCTGGAAAGTCCAAGATTAAGGAACCAGCAAGCATCTGGTAAGAATTCTCTGCTTCATAGATGGCATCATCTATGTGTCCTCACATGACAGAAGGGATAAATGAGCCACTAATCCCATTCATGAGGAGTCTGCCTTCATGACCTAATCACTTCCAAAAGGCCCCACCTTTTAACACTATTGCATTGAAAATTAAGTCACCACATATGAGTTTGGGGTGGGGGGGACACACACATTCAGATCAAAGTACCTACTGCCTCTCCTCCTTGAGCCTTCGCTCCCAGATTGCCTGAGTCTCCAAATTCTTCTTGTTCCATAAGGCAGACAAATCCACTAAGCTCTCTCCAGCCCACTACTATTTAAAAACCTGGTTAAACCCTTCAAGACTACCACTTGAGCCACCCAAAGACCTTGCTGAAGATTTGGAATTATTCTTTTTAAGGACTTCATTAGATCATTGGCTAAGGATTAAACTCAGTCTCACTCTGTGTTTGTATGTGGGTGGGAAACAAGAGCATGGTTATTAAACACACATTATTTCATTCAGTTCCCCCAGCAATGCTGCAAAGTAGGTCTGAGTCTCCCCATTTTAGAACTGGGAAAACTGAGCATCAGAGAAGTTAAGGAATATACCCAACGTCATTATTGGGGAAGGGATGAGCAGAGTCAAGACCAAGAAACCATGCCAGCCTGACTCCAAATCCCTCGCCGTTTTCAGTACATTATGCTGTTTCATACGTTGTGCTTGGCCTTAACACTCTGAAGTGTCCCAAGGTGGTAACAGAGATTAGAGGGGCCAAGTGCAATTCCCCTCTGAATCCTTCATCTTGGACAATCTGCAGCTGTGCCCCTGGCTGCCATCTTAGGGTAAGTGTCCATGTCCCTATACGTGGTGCCAAGACCTGAACTCGAACCCAGCCTTCCGGGTGTGATCTGACCAGCACACAGGAGATCATGGCCACCCGCTTTATTCTGTACTCTGGATTTCCAGTCACACAGTCTGAGGTCCCTTTGGCTCCTTGAACCCGAATTTCATTGCTGATTCATCCTGGGTTTTCAGTCAATGGAAACCCCTAAAACAAAGGTCCTCCTTGAACTCTGGAGTCAGTCTCAGGGGAATCCTTGCTTTACCACTTCTTGTAAGATAAGACAGCTCACTTCTCTTTTTTAAGCCCCAGTTTCCTTGGTTGCACTGAAAGAGACAATATTATTTACCTCTTAAAGTCATTAGAAAAATTAAATGAGTCAATGCATGCAAGATGCTAAAAGCTCAATAAATATTAGCTGTAATAATAAAAATTATAAATGCTCATCTTCTCCCCACATCCAGAAAGATCTGATCTCTCCGCTTTCCCATCTTCCCCACCTCTCTCTCTCTCTCTCTCTCTCTCTCTCTCTCTCTCTCACACACACACACACACACACACACACACACACACACACACTATTGGAAAGCTCTCTACTTAAGCAGAAAGTCTGGTCTTAGAAACCCTGGATTCAGTTCTATCACATTCTAGCTGTGTGACCTTGGGCAACAGCTCAACCTCTCTTAGCTGCAGTTTCTTCCTCTGTGAAATGGAAACCATAATTTTGTTATTTGCTTAACTCACAGAACTATCGTAAGGATTACATAAGGTAGCAATGTAAAGAAGTTGCATATTTATCAGTACCTTATTTCCATTCCTCTCATAAAGGCATTAGTAGATTTTTTTTTAAAGTACAAGTCTTTATACTAATCTCTATTAAAATGTATAGACTCATTTAGGAATTAAAAGATTAACATTGCTCTAAATTGCTTCTCTACGTTCAGCCTTCACATTTTTTCCTCATGGGATACATTTGTCTGCTCATGTGTTTTAAAAAACTGTTCATATTAAAATAAAAGCAAAGGATCTCCACCCCTGCTAGTCACAAGTGTTCTTTTATTCATTAAGAATAAATCCACACCAACTGGCTGCATTATACACTGTGCTGGGGGCAACAGTAGAGTCAAAGAAATATGATTTGGGGTGTGTTCCCTCAAGTCTGTTAGCCCTTTGGGAAAATGACCTACATACCTAAACTTAAATGTTAATGTCTTAAAACAGTTACGCAACCGTTCAAAGAAACCTAGAAAACCTCAAAATGTCCAAATCACGGAACAAACTTATAACTTTGATGGTAATTTTCCTTAAGAACATTCCCTGCGGGCCCTGTCTGAAATGAAGGAGACATCACATTATGGATAGAAAAATTTAAGGATTTGTCACCTAACTTTAATGCCCAAGGGCTTGGAGATCAGTCGGACTAACGCCACGTTTTACAGTTGAAGATATTGATCTTGGAGAAGGAAAAGGACTTATCCCAAATCACTCGTCGGCGGCATAGCCTGGGCAGACCAAAGTCTCCTGCTTACACTCATTTGGGGATGCTTCTGGACTGCAGGGACCAGTGGTAGGAAGAGAGAGGGACAGGGCACCTGAAGAAGAGGTATTTGGCAGGAATCTGATTTTTCCTGCTCCCAAATTAGTGGGATGTCAGGAGACAAAAAATCCCTGCAGCAGAGGAGCTAACAAGGACTCCCAAAAACCATCACTGAGGGTTGCTGTGGCTGGGAACTCAAAACCTCACCAGACGGTGAAAAGCGTTTCTGCACACGTGGTTTCTCAGGGCGAGGAAGCCCTTGCCTGGCCCAGCGCCCGCCCCGCCCTGCCCGCCTGGTGCCCGACAGTAACCCCGAGGCGTGCAGCAGCCTGGGCTATCTTCAACATAGCCATCTGGGGAGACAAAAAAACAGAAATGTGCGCCTTCTCATGTGAAACCTGGTCGTTAGGTCCGGCCCCTCCCTGGCAGGACTGAGCACCGCGGCTCTTCCGCGGGCGCGCTCCGTTCGGAAGCCCGCAGCTCTTTCTCAAATCCGCCTCCCTCCTTTCCTATCTGCCTTTTGGGGGAGGAGGTCCGTGAGGAGAGAGGCACAGCTGAATAAAGACCAGCTGTGGGAGAAGGAAGAGTGGGACACAGAGCGGGGGAGGGAGGAATGAAAAGTAGCGGGGTGTCTTGGGCAGGGTGACAACTGAGAGCGCCCCCGTCGCCCCGCCGGGCCTGCGATTGAGCCCTGCCCCGACAGACCCAGAAATTAGGGCACGTCCTCAAAGCCCACACCCTTCATCTCAGAGCGGAACCGAAACCACCAAAAAAATAAACGCTCCGGACGTCCCGCGGCTGCGGGCACCAAGCAGTGCGCAGGCGCGCGGGGCTCCGAGTCTGACCTCGAGTTACCCCGCGAGCGAGCCGCGGCGAACTAGGTGAAAGGTAACTAGCAGGCACTGCTCCCGGCGACGGCCAAGGCGCGCGTGCGCGGCGCTGGGCGCTGGTTCTGTCCTCTCTTAAGTTTTTCCAAGTCTGAGGAGCTGTGGGTGTGGCAGAGGCCAGCGCATGAGGCGCTAGGGTAGGGGCATCGATCGGATTTGGAAAATTTCTTGCCACCCAGTTCTCGATGGGGAAATGAGGTCCAGACATGGTGTGGGGGAGAGAACCACTTACTGAACGCCATGTGTGGGTCTGGCAGGCACGGTGCTAGGCACAGCTCTTTTAATTCTCACAACCGTTTGAAAGACCGCAGTATGACCTCTCACAGAAGAGGAAATGAGACTAAATGAGTTTATTTAACTTGCCCAAGATCTTCCAGGCAGTAAAGGGTGGTTTCCTTGAATGGTCCCTGATTCAAGTGTGATTTTTTCAAGTGTGATTTTTGCCCTAGTGCAAATAAATGACAGGTGTAGAGCATTTCCCAAGGCACCCTCATGGGGCATTGCTCACTCCATCCTCACCGGAAAACTGAGAAGTAGGTGCTGTTACTGTTTTCTTTTTGCAGAGGGGGAAACTGAGACTCGAGTAAGTTGCTCTGGGATCACACAGAGACTAGCAGAGATGAGATTTTGTGCCCTATTTTAGAGGGGTGAAAAGCTCAAAGCTCAAGGTTGGGTTCTCCCACCCACATCCAGAACATTCTGTGGGATGAGTACCCAGGCCATGTGGAAGACAAAGAAGTTCTCATTATTGGAGGTCTCCTTTGGTTGCAGGTTTCCATTATAGAATTTCAAAGTGACTGTCCCTTCTAGGAGATAGTTGGGTTGTTAGCTTATTGAGGGCCTGGCCAGAATGCACTGCTCACAGTTGTTGAACTTGGTGTTTGTTCAGTGAGTTTATAACTGAATGAACATATTTTCAACACCAGATAACCCCAGGGGGAAGCTGCAATTGTGTCAGGCAAAGGGTGAAATAACTGCTTGTTTGTAACTTTTCCCAGATGAGGGCTCTTGTATTCACTCAACAAACATACTTAGCACCCACTCTGTGATGTGCACATACCTGGAGAACAGATGGGAACTTCGAATAGCAGGAATGCCTTGCTTCTCTTCTCTTGAAAATTCTGCTCTGAGTCCTTGTCCCAGTCCACTCAGGCTGCTATATAAGAAAATGCCATAGACTGGGTGCTTAAACAACACACTTATTTCTCACAGTTCTAGAGGCTGGAAGACCAAGGTCATGGTGCTAGCTGATTTGGTTCCTGGTGAGGGCCCACTTCCTCGCTTGCAAATAGCCATCTTCTCACTGTATGCTCTCATGGCAGAGAGAGATCTCTCTCTAGTGTCTTTTCTTATAAGGGCACTAATTCCATCATGGGGGCTCCACTCTGACCTCATCTAAACCTAATTACCTCCCAAAGGACCCACCTCCTAATATCATTCATCCCATTGGGAATCAGGATTTCAACATATGAATTTTGGGTGGACACAAGCATTCATTCATAACAGTCCTAAACATCTGGGGCTTTGCCCATCCAAGTCTGACCTCGAGTTACCCCGAGAGCGAGCCGCAGCGAACTAGGTGAAAGGTGACTAGCAGGCACTGCTCCAGACGACAGCCAAGGCATTTGCTTCCCCCTCCGCCATCAGGGATTCCTGTGAGACAAGAAGTGTCACCCAGGGAGAGGCACAGGGACCAGATCCGCACTCTTCCCACCAGAATCACAAAGGCCAGAAGACAGAAGCAGCTCTCCTCGCCTAACTGACGAGGCCTTGTAAACAGAGACAACTACCAAAAAGGAAATGCAAGGAAAGCAGAAAAAGCTGCGGAGAAGCGGGTCAGCCCCCAGCCACCCTCGTCTCTTTCCAAGAATCCCCTCCCTGAGTGTCCCGTCAGGGAATTGGAATGTCACCGCCTTGTGCCCCAAGACTGTGTTGCTATTCAGGCTGATAAAGACAAAGGCTGCAATTGGACTGTCTTTGTCCTAATGTAACCCTGCCTTGAAGCTTCCCTGAGGTGACCAGGGGAGATCATGTGCTGCCTGATGCTGTCGAGATGCCTCTGTGAGCTGCCTGCCTGGTGGTATTGGCAAGAAGAAGGCTGCTTGGGGACTTACATCATCACTCTGTTGGGAATCTTGTGTGCTGAGAGCTTTGGCCGGACTTCTGTAAATTCCCATATGATCCCCTACAGCCTGCAGTATGAGATG
Organism: Lepilemur ruficaudatus; assembly: GCA_963574885.1. Lineage (NCBI taxonomy): Eukaryota > Metazoa > Chordata > Mammalia > Primates > Lepilemuridae > Lepilemur > Lepilemur ruficaudatus. The sequence continues at coordinate 21,902 of CAUYRT010013837.1, forward strand.
TGATCCCCATTTTGCAGAGGCTAAAACTGAGGCTCTGAAAAGGTGAGTGATTTCCCCCCATCACTCAACCTGTAAAAGGCAAGGCTGGAACACACCTCCCTTCGCTGTGCTGTGCACTTAAACCCAACACCCCAGTGGGTCTGGTTCTTGGAGCTGGCTGGGAAAACTGTCCCTAGGTTTCTCCTTTTCTTCCCTAATTATCCCAGAGAAATTTCAATAAACATGTAGAACAAGTGAAATCCTATGCCTTGTAACACACAGTTAAATAATGAGTGACTTTACGGAGGAATGAAGGCAGAGAATGAGAGTGGATAAAGTGCCTAGAATTGTGCCTGACACATAGTAGACAATAAATATATCCCAAGTGATTTAATAATAAAGGAAGAAGAGTATCAAAGTGTAAGGAAAGGAAGAATTTCCATGTGAGGTGTAAGTATTTAGGATTAAGCTCACAGATAAAGTGTAGAGTTCTTTTAGAATTTGAAATTCATATTTTTGAATTACTGGGAAAGGTTTGCTGGTCCTAGCAGGTTATCAGGAAATATACAGAAAGTAAATGCAGCAAACCCCTGATCCGCCTCCCCTCCCTGTTAAATTGCTTCTCGGGGTGTTTCTTGCATGTGATTCGTGCTGCTGGCTTCCATGGTTAAGAAAGGCCTTTCATTCCACTCAATAAGAGTTACTACTCTTTATGAAGCACAAAGTATATCAGTGCATAAGATGTGTTCCTTGCTCTCAGGTGGGGAAAACGTAAGATTTGGAGTCAGAGGTCCTACATTTGAGTCCCTGCTTTTGCCAGGGTGTGTATTTCAGCACATTATTTAACCTCATCAACCCTCAGTTTCCTCACATATAAAATGGATGCAAAATTACTTCCCGGGGTAATTTTAAGGATTGCAATGGGATTTAATAATATGTAATAAAAGGGGGGATAAGTTGCAAATGCTATTAATTTAATTTAATTTAATTCAAAGACAATATAGGGAGTATTGCCCAGGCACCAAGTCTTGCCCTTTCCAGGAAAAAGAAATAGAGAACTGTACACTTGAGACCTAAGAAGGATTGTGGCCTGGAGGATTTCCAGAGAGCTCAGAGCATGGGGGAGCAGAAAGATTTCCTGCCTGGGACTAGGGTAGGAGCTCGCTCAGCAAGTATCTCTCCAGCCTTGCACCTGGATTTGGGCCTCCCTCTTCCCTCCTGTGTCCCTTGACACTGGTGGCTGCAGGAGGAAGGAGCATCTCAGATCAGCCGAATCCAGTGAGAACTCTGCTGTCTCTCTGTGCCTCTGTCTCTCTCAGGTCAGTCTGAATTCCTAGCAGCCAGCATTTATTGAGCCTTGTTGGATGCCAGGCCCTAAAAATTCACAGTGGGCCTGATACCCATATAGAATTTGTAAACATGGAACGATGTGAGGGTTTAAGAGTGGAAGAACTTTGAGATACGAGAGAACTAGAAACTCCAAAAGGTGGCCTTCGGCTGGGGTGCCAAGGATGGAGCCGATTTTGCCCAGGACAGGAAAAGCAAACGAGGGTTAAACCTTTTGGCAACAACAACAACAAGCAACTTAGTAGAATCCCACTTTGGCCACACCAAATGCTTTCTTCATTTTACCCAGAGACTTAGACAGCTGGAAAGAGAGAAAACACTCTTGGTCATCTTGGAAGGAAAGTGAGCGGCTAAGGCCTTACCACCCAGGGTTTAACTTGTTTATGAGTCTTGGCTAGTCACCTCCCTGTATGCCTGTTTCCTTGTCTGTAAAATAAGAACTCTGATATGTTCTGGATGTTTGGTCCCTCCAAGTTTCATGTTGAAATTTGATCCCTAGTCCTGAAGGCGGGGCCTGGTGGGAGGTGTTTTCATCCTGGGGGCGGATCCCTCATGAATGGCTTGGTGCCTTCCCGGGGATAATGGGCGAGTTCTCACTTTATTAGTGCACCCTGAGAGCTGGTTGTTGAAAACAGCCTGGCACCACCTCCTCCCTCTCTTGTTTTTTCTCTCCATGTGACACACCTGCTCCCCCTTCACCTTCCACCTTCACTGGAAGCTTCCTGAAGCCCTCACCAGATGGTGAGGCGATGCTTCTTGTACAGCCTACAGGATCATGAACCAAATACACCTCTTTTTTTAATAAATTACCCAGACTCAGGCATTTCTATCTATATAGCAATGCAAAACAAACAAATACAGACTCTCATACCTTATAACACTGTTGTGAGGATTGGATAAGATGATGAAGGTAAAGTAGCCACCAAGATGCCAGGGACATGATAAACTCTAGAGAAATGGCAGCTTCTTTCTCCTTTCTCATACTGAGTAAATGCCAGATTGGAGGTCAGAGCTCAACAAGGCCGAGCTCTTTCATGGTTTAGATACAGTCTCTTTTAAAATTATAGGCTCAAAAAAGGCTTCAGAGCCTCCTGCCAGGCTCAGTAATGTCTGCTTTCTTCCTTCTTATCCACAGAAAAACTGGTACAAGTGTTGGCTCCTTGGGGGGAAAAAACAGCTCTATTAATTAAGCATAACCCCATTCTGTCTGAAGACTGTAATTACCCTTCCATGTAGATGTCTTGGCTTGAGACTTGCCCTGCTCCCAGGGGTAACGTGTCAGAGCCTGGCCTCCTTAGGGTGGAGATGCAGAAAGGCTGGGATCTTAAAACCTGTCCACAGAGGATGAACTCTAGTCCCCTTGGAAAGTTGTTGAAAAATAATTAGTGTGAGCCCCATTTTTCCTTGAGTCTTGTGACAATTCCACGGACAGCACCGCAGGGGAAAGCCGATCTTCTAAGGCATTTCCCCAATAATCCAAAATGCTGAAGTGTTAAGGAAGCACCCAACTGTAACCCATTCTGCTCTTTGTCCCTCTTCACACTCGAATCACTGTAGACAAGTTTAATTCCCAAAGGGTTTTTCTTTTTTGCAGAGTTCGTTGTCACTAGAGCAAAAAAAAAAAAAAAAACCAAAACAACAACAACAACAAAAATCCCCCCCACACAGTAAGTTTGATTCCAAGCTAAACTCATCTCAAGAGTTTAATGTTCCTTTGGGAGAATCAGAAGGCAGAAATGGTGAGAGCTTAGAAGGGGAGCCAGGGTGCTGGGACCGGAGCCTTGTTTCTACCTCTAACAGGATATGCAGCCTTTGCTAAATCATTTCCCTTCTCTGAGCTGCAGTTTCCACACCTATAAATGTATAGGTTGCATTAGTCAATCCTTACATTGCCTGCTAATTATCCATCACCTCTGGTGTGGATTTGTAGTTGTGCTACCTGCCTCCAAAGGAAGGAGTGTTTTGAAACTGGAAGCCAGTATTTCAGAAACTTCAAACAAGACCTGTAAACCACTGACTTATGTCAAAGTTCAAGCACAATCACCCACAAACATTGATTGTAATCCAATAACAAAGTCTAATTCTGGAAAATATGTACTTAAGAACAATGAAAGTATTATTTAATTCTTTGCCAACAGTTAAACTAAATCTAGTTAAATTTGACCTTTTTTGGCTAAATTTATTTTATTTATTCTGCTATGTGTTGAGTATATTTTTAAAAGGAGGCATGCACATTTGATTCAAATATAATATTGTGCCACTTTTATTAATTAGGGGAAACAACAAGTTTGCTTACTTTTTTGCACATGTATGTATTTAGATAAGGAATGAGGACTTTTAAAGTCAACGGCTGCTTGAATAACTGAGCACATTTATGATTGAACTTTTTTTACATGAATAAAACTAGGAAATGGCTCGTTTGGTATAATGGACACTGGGGGACCCTGCCCAGGTTTCCTATAGGCTAGGCACCTGTCTGACCCCAGCCACTTTGAGTATCCACTGCTGATGGTTCACAATGGCTCACTTTTCCAGAAATTGCCCTCTGTAGGATGGGAGCTGACTCTTCCAGGTAGTTATGTTCCGCAGGCCTCTGCCTGCAGCCGAAACTGACTGATAACTGGGTTAAAATATCTGGCACCTCACCTCAGGGTGGAGCCAGCTCTGCAATGTGGTTTATGCTCCAGAGCACCCCTTGGGTCAGACCACTGCCTAGACTTTACTTGACTCCTGAACCTTCCCTATCCTGCTTCCCTCAGTCCCCTACAGGTTTCTTGGTGAACACTCATCAACAACCACACCCAAATCCCTGTCTCAGGCTCCGCTTCTAGAAAACTTGACCTAAGACAAGAAGAACTATTATTATGAGTGGCCAGTAATGAAAACTACATTTGAATTTCACTCATTCATTCAATTATTCAATCGATATTGATTGAATTGCCTGCTAAGAATTTCAATACAATAAGTATTGAAATACTGTTTAGAGACTTGGAGATACTTGCAATTCCTCTGCAATAAACAGCAATAAATGTTTATCTTATAGTAGGGAGACATATAATGATAAATAAACCAAATAAAATAATATTAAATAAAAAATGAAGAAGACTTTAAGATTATTATATTTAGGATTTGTTTTTTTAAAAAACTGTGTTTCTGGATTATGTGGTGGATCATTAAGCAAATTTTTAAAATTTGAGTGTATATTTTTTCTGCCGTATCAGCCTTTGACCTGATGATTCTATATCAAGGAATTTACTGTATAGATGTGCCATACCTGTGCATAAAGACATGTATTTGAGGCTATTTATTGTAGCATTGTTTATAATACCAATAAAAGGAAACAAGTGTCCATCCATAGAGAACTGATTAAACAAATTATATTCCTTCCATACGAGTGAATATCATGCAGAATTAAAAATAATGAAGTAACTATATATTTGCTAATGTAAAATGATCTCCAAGATGTATTTCTAAGTAAAAAAAAGTGAAGTATAGGATAGTGTTTGTAATAGTCTTCCATTTGTGAAGAATGAAAGTGAGCTCATATACGCACACAAATTCTACACCATAGAATGTCTGGAAGTATACACAAGAAGCTGTTAATAGTGTTGTTTCTGAGAAGAGGTGCTAAGTGGATTTCTGTTCATTCCATACTTAATTTTGTATACATGCACATGTATTTAATAAAACTAGTTAATGTAAAAAAATCTTATATACATAGTATAGAAACCATGTAACATACAAAAAATCATAATCCCACTTCTAAAATGTACCATTGTTTATATTTTAGTATAGTTCGTTTCTGTCTTCCTTCTATTTGAAGACACAAATTTTTCTTACAAATGAGTTCATAGTGTGTGTATGTAGATTTGTATTCTGATTTGTTGACTTGGTATTAGATCCTAAGTGTTTTCTCACATCAATTAACTTTTTCCTAAAATATCTTTTGTACTAGCTCTTTAGTTTTCTACTGTTTAAACATGCAATAATTTTTAAATCAGTTTCCTATTGATGGCCATTTAGATTATTTCCTCTATTTTGCTATTATATTTAATATAATGGTGCTAGACAGCTGTGAATATCTCTTTGTGTGTCTCTAATTATTCCTTTAAAATAGATTTCTAGATGTGGATTTACTGGTCAGAGGAAATGAATATTTTTAAAACTTATAATAATATAATATTAATTGCCCTCCCCACCGTTGGTATCAATTTAGAGAACCACCAGCAATATAACTGAGTATGAATGAGCCCTCACCAGCACTGAATACAATAGACTCTTGGCATTCTTGGGCTTATCATTCTCAAATTTCCACTCCTCAGGAACTTCCCAGAAGGTTCCCAACATGTAGTCATTGGCAGTTGGTTGAGACAGGACTGGGAAACCATCAAGACTGATCTGAGGAGGTCACTTGGCACCCTAGCAAATCTAGCTGAGGGCCCAGTCTGAAGTCAGCATAGGAGCTCTGGCCAGGGCCTGCTGACTTCATCCTCCAGGGTAGCCTCTTCTCAGCACGGCTTCCATCAGTGCATTGCTGGGCACCCATAATCATCACTGAATTCTTGCACATTCAGGTAAGCTCTTGGTTTGCTTTATTTCAGTAATGATGTCATAATACAATGTCAAGTTTATTTCTGTGGCAGAATTTATTTTAAAACACATATAAATTACTTTTGTCTGATATTTATAGACTTATTAAGGGTCTTACAGGGTTACTTAAGTTTCTCAGTTATTCTCTAATGCATTTTCTGGAGGAAGTTATATGCTACAGTGATATTTAGCAATTTGGAATTTATAAATTCTGGAGACTTATTCCTTCTGTTACTCCAAATGAAATGGGATTTCAGTACTTGATTGCTTTCAGTGGGCATGGAGTCCATGACAATGAGTAAGTGCTTCTAATGTCCCCCTTCTATGTCTGTTTCATACCCATGGTCCAGGTATATTTGTGACCTTTATGGACAGACTTCTAATTAGCCGGATAAATGCACAATGCTACCATCTGGAAGTTTCAGGTTCCTAATGACAGTTCTGGTCCTGACTAGCTGGATGTCTTCAGGCAACTCACTTCTCTGGGTTTCAAGTTCCTCATCTTTAAAAGAGAAGTTTGTTCTCAAACAGCGATTCCCAGCTTGTGATCCTAGAACGTCACCAGAGTCTTGAGAGTAGTAATGGGTATCCACAAGCTAAAGTATTTCTAATGTTTTAGAAACCCTAATGGAAATGTACATTTACCCAATATTAGATTTGACAGGATAATAAAGGGGTCCCTTTCTTTGTTTGGGCTGTAAGCATCCTTACCAACGCTATGAGGTAATTACTATTGTTAATTAATCCACAGATAAGGAAACTGAGGCACAGAGAGTTAAGGAATTTGCTCAAGGTTGTACAGCTTTTTAGTGGTGGAGGGAAGATTTAAACTCAGGTACTCTGACTCCAGAATCAATAGCCACACTGCCTGCTGGTAATTCTCGTAACCCCATGCTAATTGGAAGCTCTGATTGGTAGTGATATAATATTAATAAAAATAAGAAAATAAAATATTAGTAATTAATAATTAAATACAGTTGATTTGGTAGACGAAAGTCTTCTAGAACCTCTGGTTTATAGAAAGGAAACATTTTCAAATGTTTTGGAAAGAATGAAATGTTTGACCAGCCCTGGGTTAGATGATACCCTAGTTCCCTCCTAGTTCTAATGTTCTTTAAGATTGAGGAGGAAATATGGATATGAAAGAAAAGTAATTCCGTGAAACATCAGCCAGAGCAGTGCATTTATATTCCAAGAGTACATAATCAAAACACTATTTCTTTGTTAAATGGTGCAAACAAGTTTAATTTTAAAAACTGATAATCAAATGAGACTCAGTGGACTTGACTATTAAAAAATTTGAAAGTCAAAAGCAAGAGGGCCTTAGAAATGCAATTTCATGGTTGATTTTTAACCCATTAATATTGTTCTGGAAAGTAATTACAGAGTCCTTACATAGTACCTATCAAAACATCTGAGGCCAGGCGTGGTGGCTCACGCCTGTAATCCTAGCACTCTGGAAGGTCGAGGCAGGATTGCTTGAGCTCAGGAGTTTGAGACCAGCATGAGCAACAGCAAGACCTCGTCTCTATTAAAAATAGAAAAATTAGCCAGGCATTGTGGCACACACCTGTAGTCTCAGCTACTTGGGAGGTTGAGGCAAGAGGATTACTTGAGCCCAGGAGTTTGAGGTTTCAGTGACCTGTGATGACACCACTGCACTCTACCCAGGGTGACAGAGTAAGACTTGGTCTCAAAAAAAAAAAAAAAATCCGAACTACTTTACAAACATTCTCTTTATTCCCTACAGCAATCTGCAAGTTTGCTGACCAGGAGAAATACAGAACAATGTGGATTATTTAATAACAAGAAATAAAAAGATAAGGGCCAGGGCAAGGTCTGTCTTATCTAGCTCTCTATCGGCCATTGCTAGCATAGTACTGGCACAGGGTAGAAGCTTGATAAACATTTCTTGAATGAACAAAAAATTCACCAAGGTGCTACTGGACCCTGGCAAAATCTCTATTCTGCTTCCTGTATCCATAATTTAAGTTTAATATAATGTATTGCCACCCAATGCAATTAATCTTAAACAGCCACAAGTACAATTTAATCGCTGCAGAGACGAAACAACTTTTTAAAAACTCTGTATCCATAGAAACTGTAATCCTGTCACTGCATTCCAATTTTACTTTATCTTTTCATCAGCTCTAATAATCCTTGTCTTGCTCAGAGTTTGTATTAGATTTTGCACATATATGCAATGATTCCAATTCTTACCCTGACATTCTCAGTGAAATAGAGAGGCCTGGATTTGAAGTTGTGCCATGAATTAATGTTTTTTAACAGCCTTTTATCCAGAGGTTCTGGCTGACTTTTGAGAAGAGCCTTACCCTCCAATTCATTGTGCAATGGGGAAGTGGTTTGCTGAGCAGGCCTACACAAAAAAGGCAAAAACTGTATTGTACGCTATATGTGTGACTCATATCCCTTGCTCCTTGCTCAAGAAGAATTACGTCTCAAACAAATGATTGAATGCCTGGGCCAGACACTGCCAGGGCTTCCGAGATGAATAAGAAGCAGTTCCAGCAATCATATGACTAGGGGGGTGGGGGTGAGGAGTAAATGAAAAAGAAAAGAGAAAACAAAAAATGGTCACCAATAACTATGATTCAAGGCAGAATGCCCTCAGAGCACCCTGAGTTCCCACCAGAGGGAAATACTATTTCCAGTTAGAGGATCAAGAGATTTCATGAAAGAAGAGTTGTGAGGACTGGAAGTCCCACTTTCTTTAAGAGTTTATTGAGATCTGCTGCTTGCCAGCCTCTGTGCCAGGCCCTGGGGATTCAGATGGGAAAGTGCTACATTTGTGCTCATGGTAGAGCTCTCAGTCTAGCCGGGGAGGAGAAACTTATAAAAAGAAAAATCTCAACCCACCTTGGCAAATGCTCTTTTAGGAAAAAGGAGAAAAAGTCGCACCGACAATAGAGCAGCTAGTTCTGCCTGGGGACCCGGGTCAATAAGAGTTGCCAAGAGAACATCTGACCATCCAGAGCACATCAGGCACTGTGCTTGAGGCCTTGGGTCAAGTGCAATGTTGTTTCCTTGACCCTCACAATAGCACAATAACCCCACAAGGCACTTATTATTTTTCCCAATTTACAGATGGGAAAACTACCACTCAGAGTTTCAGTAATGTGAAAGTTGCCTAAAGTGGTGCAGCTAGTAAGCAAGGAAGCAATGGGAATTGAACTCCAGATTCTGTTGACTATCTCCAATTGTCCAAAAAGAGAAGGAAGAAGGCTACAAGAAAGGAATGTATGCTAATAGCTTGATCACAGGCTAGGAAGCAGGACAGTCAAGCTCTGTTTGAGGGATAACACAATATAGTTTTTCTAGCATGTACACTGCCTAATAGTTCAGAATATGGCTGTATAATTATATACATATATACACACCCCATTATATTTCATATATTTCATATACCACTATATATATAGACACACACACACCATTTCATACACACATGCACACACACACCTTTTTATGGTGTATATATGGTATACATACCATTATATACCAATCTCCTTGAGATTAGAGGTTCGATCGTTTCCAAAGTTTTGCCATTAAAAGCAGCTAACACCACTAACACAGGAAAAGGGGAAGTGATGGAGTAGAAGAGGGTGACTGCTTGAGATATAGGGATAAATAAAGACCTCCCTGTGAAGAGGTGGATGGATATTTAGTCATTGGGTTTTATTCCAAGTGTGGGAGGAAGTCAGAACATTTAAAAAATATAAATAAGGAAGTTTAAAATAACCCCTAAAACTTAAGTGGAGGTCTAGCCACTGATAATGTTGTATTGTATTGCCCTCCAGTATTTTTCCTATGTATATAACTAAGGTAAATAATTATAAATGTGTGTTTAATATTTTATTCTTTCAAACTTATGATCATACTGTACTGAGTTTATATGCTAGTATTATAACTTTTAATTTTAATATAGTTACAAATGTTTTCTACAGAAGAGTTGCAAGAATAGTAAAAGGAAATCTCACATACCATTTACCCAATACATTCTGCCTCATCTGGCTTATCATTCAGTCTGTATATGTATAATTCTATTTATGCATATTATTTTGTATGAATCATTTGAGAATAAGTTAGCGACATTAATGTGTATTTCCTAGGAATAAAGCCATTTTCTTACATAACCACAGTACAACTATAACTTCGATATACATCAAAAGGAAATTTAATGTCGGGGCAAGTCACAGTCCACAATCTGTATTCAAACTTCATCAGTTGTCCCATCTGTGTCCTTTACAGATTGTTTTTTCTTGGTCTAAGATCAAATCTTATGATCACTTATTGCATTTAATTCTCACAGCTTTTTAATTACCTTTAACTTGGAATAGACTCTTACCAGTTTTTTGTGTTTCTTGACCTTGACATTATTGACGAGTATAAGCCAGTTATTTTGTACAATGTCCCTTGCTTTGCATTTGTCTGATTAGATTGAGGTTGTGTCTCTTTGGCAGGGATCCCACCAAAGTAATGCTGTATCCTTCTCAGTGGGTCTCATCAGGAGGAAAATGGTATTGGTTTGCTAACTTTGATCACTCGGTTAAAGTGGAGTCTGCCAGTTTTCTCCATTCTAATGTCACTATTTTCTCCTCTAAAATTAATAAGCGATGATATGAGGAGATACTTTGAGACCGTGTAAACATTCTATTCCTCATTAAATCTTCACCTACTAATTTTAGCATCCATTAATGATTTTTCATCTTCATCATTCCATCTATAGTTGTCAGTTGGCATTCTACTGGAAGAACTCTCCTCCTCCCTCATTTTTTATTTATTTACTCATGTATTCATTTATTGATATTAGTATCATTAATTTTATTTAATGGGTTATAAACCACAACTATCATTACTTATTTTGATGCACAAATTACTCCCTATTTGGCCAGCAGGAGCTCTTCAAGTTGTCTTCTGTGTGTCTTTTTGATATGTTCCCTCTGTTCTTTAAGAAATTCCTTACTTTCTTGTACAAGATGATCTCAGTCCATCTTGTGCTTGCTTGACTCATCCCTAGAATCAGCTACTTCTCCAATGAGACTTGGTTCCTTTTTACTGGACAGTGGTATTTAGAAACCAAGTTCTGGGCTCTAAGTGTGCTCACTGCTACTACTTAGTCATTTCTCCTAGGCCTTCTCATCAGACAGAGCTAGGAAATATCTATATCTGCTAATTGTTTCTGTGTTGTACTGTTCCTATATTCATATATCTATACATCATTTAATATATATTAAATATATATATTTTTAAAAACATGAATTGAAACTAATACTTCCAGTTCCAATCACTTAAGAGTACACTCTAGCCTGGACACCGTGGCTGATGCCTGTAATCCTAGTACTCTGGGAGGCCAAAGCGGGAGGATTGCTCAAGGTCAGGAGTTCGAGACCAGCCTGAACAAGAGCAAGATCCCATCTCTACTAAAAATAGAAACAAATTAATTGGCCAACTAAAAATATATAAAAAAAATAGCTGGGCATGGTGGTGCATGCCTGTAGTCCCAGCTACTTGGGAGGCTGAGGCAGAAGGATTGCTTAAGCCCAGGAGTTTGAGGTTGCTGTGAGCTAGGCTGACGCCACGGCACTCTAGCCCGGGCAACAGAGTGAGACTCTGTCTCAAAAAAAAAAAAAAGAGTACACTCTAGACTTCCACTATTCATATTTGTAACTCTCTGCTTCAACAAACTGACTTCCTTTATCCACAATTTACCTACTCATTTGTTTAGGCCTAGAATACACACAGAGTAGTTTCAGAATTTCAAACTTACACCACTACAAAAAAGCATAAATATTGACCAAGTTTCAATATTTGTTTATAGTTTTTTAGATACATTCAGTGTATGACATACAGTGAAATGCATAAATCTTAAATGTACAATGTGATGAGTTCTAACAACTTCTGTATCCTATTTTCAACCCAATGTGAACAATATTTCATGTCATAAAAATATAAATTTTTAGCTGATTATTCTATAGTATGGATATATTTCAATTGATTTTGTCATTTCTTTTAATTAGATAATTAGTTTTTAGTATTTTCTATTAAAAGCAATCCTGTAATATCTTATTAATGTTGTTTTAAGAATAATATAATATCGCTATATAAGCTGTGATTCTGGGCCATTCTTTTACTAAAAGAGATATTCTGTTGAATGAATTAATAAAACTTACAAGATTTTAAAACAGTCCAATTGTTATTCCTACAACTAAATTGATTCTGGCCAAATGTATTAATTTCTTAGAACCACTCTAACAAATTCGCATAAACTGGGTGGCTTAAAACAATAGAAATTCATCCTCTCACAGTTGAGGTGTTCAGAAGTCCAAAATCAAGGTGTCAGCAAGGCTGATTCCTTCTGGAGGCTCCCTGGGAAAAACTGCCCCATGCCGCTCCCCTAGCGTCTGGTAGTTGCCAGCAGTCCTTGGTGTTCCTTGGCTTGTAGCTGCATCGCTCCAATCTTTGACTCCTTTGTCACATAGCTTTCTTCTCTATATGTTTTCACTCGTAAGGACAACCAAGTCATTGGATTCAGGGCTCATCCTAATCCAGTATGATCTTGTCTTAACTGATTACAACTGCAAAGACCAAATAATGTTACAAGCTGAAGTTATTCAATGCTAGGTAAATGGCTGGCCCTCTTTGCAACTCCATAATCCCTTACCTGAATTTTTAGGATCAAATTATTTAAGATTTAGATTTTACAAATAAAATATCATGTATATATTATAATTACATAATACCCCACTAAGGTCTGGAACAACACCCCACAAATAAGCATATTACCATTTTTGCAGTGAAGCGTATGCATATTCATTCCATGTGAGATAAATAAAAACAATACATAGTTTCATGTCATTTCATGTCCAACCTTTCTGCCAAATAAAAATTTAAAATTTTTTGATTTTCAGAGTTTTGAGAATTTCAGAAGTGCAGATTCTGTGGTCCTGAATTTGAGCCCATTTTCAGGTGCCAATGTTAAAATCCCAAGTCAAAAATCTGCCTATCATGGTAGTAGAAGGCAAATGGTCCAGATATATCAACCTGTAGGTACAAATGTGGTCACATTATTATTCATACCTGATATCCACCAGCTTCAATGCCATTTCTACTCAAATAGGATTTGCAATACATTGCAAAGCTCTCTACTCCTCAGATACTTCTGGAAACTCTCGGTGTGTGCAGGGTCTCATACGTATTCCCAGAGCCATCCTAGATACTTCCTAGTGTAGCTACTGAGCCAGAAGTCTCAGCTGAGGATCAGCATATGGAGGCCTTCCTCCGAATGAACACATGCTGTCCTGAACTGCAGCTGTTCCGTGTTCCCGGAACCAGAGCCCAGTCCCATCACTGTCCTCTCCCCTGTGTCCTTGGCACCAGTCCCTGGTACTGTACCCCAGTGAGAATGAAAATGTGATCCCTTCTTATAATAAGCTTAGTTAGAGGTTGCCCCACACATGGTCACCAAAGTATTACAGACTTTACTGAAAGAACTCTTCCAGTTTCCCATACAATCCTTTTTCCCCACAGGTTATACTCATGGTTCAGTGTAGATTGTTTAGTGTATTAGTTTCTTACTGTTGTTGTAACACATAACCACAAACTAAGTGACTTCAAACAATACAAACTTATATCTTACAGTTCTGGAGGTCAGAAGTTTAAACTGAGTCCTAGAGCTAAAATCAAGAAGTCAACAGAGCTTTCCTTTCTAGAGGCTCTAGAATCTGCTTCTTTGCCTTTTCTTCCTTCTAGAGGCTGCCCTCATTCCTTGGCTCATGGCTCCTTCTTCCATCTTCCAAGCACGTGATTCCAACCTCTGCTTCTATTGTCACTCTGCTCTCTGAACTTAGACCTTTGTTCCTCCCTCTTGTAAGGACCCTTGTGATTTCTTTGGGGTCCCTCTGGGTAATCCAGGATAGTCTTCCCATGTGAATATCCTTAGTTCAGTTACATCCACAAAGACCTTTTTGCCATGTAAGGTAATACACAACATAAGGTGCTGGGGATCGATGTGTGGACATCTTTAGGGGATCATTAGTCTGCCTACCATGCTGAACTTAGAACCAGCCCTCATGCCATGGTACGCCAGCCCACTTTGCCTCCCAGAGAATAAACTCACTCTGCAGCCTGTCGGGCACCCTGCGATCCCACCTTCAATCGGCCCACCTCTCCACCCCTCACCATCCCCAATTTATCAGAAATATTTTCTTGAATATAGAAAGGAAGACAGCATAAATTCCCAGTCAAATCTTTCTAAATTTTGTTAAGATCCTCTTCAAGTTTCCCTTGATTCAAATAATGTTCTCAGATTTGACGGAATGGGAGAGAATCTTTGGCTCTCTCAAGCAATGCAGAATAGCAACCTCTATTTATCAAACAATTTTCAATTTACAGTTGACCCTCAGAAAAACCTAATTAATATATATGGGAAGAGTTTTATTCCCCCTTTACAGCTAAAGAAACGGACCCTCTGAAACACTTAAGTCCCTTAATCAAGGTTATACTGTCAGCGATCCAGTCTATCAAATGATAAGCCAAAGAAAAAGAGAAAGAAAGAAATCACCAAAAAAGTGTCAAATTATGAAATTAAAAATATATATTACATATTATGTATACTAATTATAAACTACAAGAAAATATGCATATAAGTGTACTTACATTAATGTTTGTATTGTACATGTAACACAAGACAACTGTAAGACAATTGAGAAATTGGAGAAACCTGTCCTCAAGGGCTGCCCCCAGTTTGTCCTCCTTCCTCCTCTTGGTCAACCAACCTTTTTCTGGCCCTAGCACCTTACCCTAATCTTACCTTTTGATTACTGAGACTCCTTCTAGAACAGCTCTGTCAAATAATGTGAGTCACATATGTAATTTTAGTTTTTCCAGTCCCACATTTTACAAAGTGAAAAGAAACAGAGAAAATTCATTTTAGTAATATATTTTATTTAACTCAATATATCCAAAACATCAATTTGACATGTGATCAATATTAAAAATTGTTAATGAAATATTTTTATTCTCTTTTCATTCTAAGTCTTAATTCAAAGCCCACTATATATGTTATATATACAGTACACGTTAATTTGAAACTAGCTGTGTTTCAAATGCTCAGTAGCCACATGCAGCTAACAGCTTGCCATATTGGTTATTCTAATTCAAGGACCCCAAATATTCCAATTGTCCCTGCTTTCTCTTCTTCAGTCTGACTTCTACTCTCATCTTCCCAGTTAAAACTCTAGTTCCCTTTTGTCCTAAGACATTTTTAGTGGCTCCAACAAAAGTGTTTACTTATTTAATAAATGTATGAAAGTTTATGATCTTCTCTTTGGATATAAGAATGTGTGTTCTTAACCATTTAGTTTCTCTCTCTCTCTCCTATCGCCCCTGGCTCTCTTGGCTGGGCCAGTTCCCTGAATTTTGAGATGCAGAATCTATAGAATGGGTAGAGATATATAACTAAGAAGCAGAGAAAGAATTTAACAAGGTATCAAGTTGATTTACATGAGAGCTGGAATACAGTAAAAGAGGAGACATAGAAAATGGACGTTGAGGACATTATGCTAAGTGTAATAAGCCAGTCACAGATGGGCAAATACTGTATGATCCCACTTACATGAGGCATCTAAAGTAGTCTGATTAAGCATAAAGCATTGGAAAACCCAGCTGTCCCCAGATCAGAGTATTACTTGGACTGGAACCTGAGTCTCGCATTTTGGGTTGATGTCACAAAGGATCTTGAAAGTTTAAGAGAAAAACTCAGGATATTACATTGGTTATAAACCTTGTTACATAGTAATGTCAAGTGGGGAGCTTTTTGAGAAATGCTGTCCCCCGCCCATTCAGATGGATGGGTCTGCAGTATGGCTGGTCCTTCAGGTGATCTGAATGTGCGTGCAGGTCTCAGGGTCACTAGTGAGGGGTAGGGAGCCTTACACAGATAGTCACAGAATGTAGGTTCATACCCAGTTTTTGCCCAGGCTGTGTGACCTTGGGCAGGTTAATTTACCTTTCTGTACGTTAGTGCCCTCATCAGCCTAAGTAGCAGGTTAAATATATGTACCCCTTTACCAGCTAAAATACTCGAACAGCCTTTTGATTAAAATGTCCTGAGATTCTTGTTCCTGTCATTCCCACCCACAAAGAAGCTCCTGTTCAGAACAATTGGGGAACCTAAGAGGGACAGACACTGTGTGCTGGTGGTGTAAATAGAAATGCTCCCTAAGATTTTGTCCTGGCAATGAGGACAGTGCCAGGTATCTGGAGAAGCTGCTTTGACACACAGTAGAGGCAGTTATGAGCCATTTTTGTCACTAGATGGGACTTTGCATATCAATTCACCTGAACCTGGTTCTATCTACAGTTCTTAATAGCTGGGCAATTTTATTAAATGTCATGGATCAGTCTCCTCTGCCTGTCTATTCTTGGTTAATGATTTAATCTTTAAAATTCTGGCTCTAAAACAGAATTGAGTAAGGATACAATGCTATTGACTGACTCATTCATTTATTTAATATTTAATATTCAAATATTTATTAAGCACTCAACAATTTACCAACTATGTGTGTCCATGCCTGCAAGGCATTGAAGGTGTGAATGACATTCTCTACTTGCCAAGAAGTAAGATAAAGCTGATTTTTATTTGGCCATGGATCCTCCTTGGGAGAACCGTTACTTTTGGCTGTTAAAAACCATATTGGGAGGGAGGGAGTATTAAAGATAGGCTGAAGCTTCTACACCTAAAACCAGGAGTTCAATGTCCTGGAGCTCCTGTCTTTCCTCTTCTCAGGTCTGTGTCTCTCTGCAAGTTGGCCTCATTCTCTCCCAGTGCAGACAGCTTCTCTGCAACTCTTGCAAGCAGCTGGTGCTTGCATCAGCCACACAGCTTGCACCTCAAAGGAAGAGTCTTTCCTCTTTCCTGGTAACTCCTAAAGAAAGCTCCAGTTTGGATCCTATACCTGCCCCTGAACCGATTGTTGTGGCCAAAGAGAAGGAATAGTGTGAGTGGCCAGGCTGAGGCTGGGGTGAGCGGAGCCCCATCCAAACAGCCTGGAAAGGGGGAACCGGAAAGCTATGTGCCATTAAGTAGTCAGGCTGGGTGAAAAAGAGGAGGTAGATGAGGAATAACAGCTTTAAAAAGGAGAAATCAACCAAGCTGAGTCCTGTGGGGTAGGAATTAAAAAGGAGCAGCCCAGAGCCTAAAGTGGATCGCAGAGCTGAAGGAAAAGATCATTGTGGTTCCATGGCAGCTTTTAGCACCACACACTTAAATCCAGCAGACAGCCTTCCTGGGCATCTGAAATGGGGCCCAGAGAAAAGCTGTGACCGACTGTGGGCAGCCACAGGGACGCACCGAGCATTCTTTCTCAAAATTGACTAATGCATTCTGCCCTTTCGCTCAGACCCTGCATCCCTACCGCTATTTGCCATCACCTAAATCACTGATTGCTTCTCAAAATGTTTCCCGTCCAACACATCTGAAGGAAATGATATACTTCTGTCTGTAAAGTGGCTATTATTATACCAGTGATTTGGGAGGCAGAGGATGGTGGGATTTTCAGAGGGGAAGGGCATGCCCCAGGATGCCCTGGCAGGGAATGTAAGGACGCTAAGGAGAAAGAAGACAGGATTAAAGTTTTTAAAAAGCCCTCTGATGATTCTGCTATACCTAGTTAGGAAGGCGTTCCTCCCTGTCCCCTGTGCTGCAATGGGGAATCAATATTGTTGCAAATAGAGAATATTAGTCCTGTGGGTCATCCAGGGTGACACCAACCACCTACTCACGGTGATCAACAAGGCACTCACGTGTAAGACAATCTAAATCTCAGTGCTTCCAATATATCCCATGGGACACTTGCAAACATGTTAAATTTCTTAATACTACACTTACCCAGTAATTCTGCTTCTGGGCATTAACTCTAAAAGAAATTGACATAATCCACACAGAAAGAGCTTTTCGACAAACATTTTCATTGAGGAATTACATATAATGAAAAAACGAAGTAGACTAAATTTATAAAAAAAATGATGATATGTTCTCTGTGCACATCAACTCATCTAACATGTGTAACTCTCACAACAACCCAGTGACGTTGGTATTATTTTTATTTTATGTACTTACTGTTTTACAATCAGGAATTCAAGGCATATTGTAGCAAATACAGATTGTAATTTTATGGAGTGATTGAATATAATAATTATAAAGATCTTGCAATAATATAGAAAAATTATTAGGTAGCAATACTAAGTAGAGAAATAAATAGTATAATGTCAGTTATATAAAATATCCATTAAAAAAGACTTAAAATATATTAAAATATAACCAATAGCTGTCCTTAGATGGTGAATTATTTTCTTCTTCCTAATTTTCTATATTCTCTAAATTGTTGATAATGAACATGATTGATTTTTAATATTAGTAAAAATAACACAAATTTATTGTTTAAAGGTGACCTTTATACACATTAAGACATCACAGTGGAGAGCCCTGGGTAAGCAGACTTGTGGGGTTTATTGTTCTTTGTCTGTAGTTTCATATATTCCAGTTATAAATATTCATTGTGTTTGAGAAAAGGAAAAAAAAAATGAAAGAAACATATTTTAAAAAGCAAAAGAAATGTCACTGTGGACCACATGAATCCAATAATCCACTGAAAGCATTTAGAATGTCCTTCCCCACCCCTTTGCCACCCAACTCTTTGTAACTTAAAATAATAGACCATTATCGGCTTTTGCCTCATCCCTTGCAGCACTGTAAACCACAAGCAGCAAGAAGTCACACTCACTGAGCTGCGCATTTGCAAAATGCATGAAGTCAGGAGTCACTGTGAGCAATGCTCCTGTAAGAGGGAGCAGTCCGCACAACCCCCACCTGCAGAAATGTTTCACCATGCATCATAAATGTGGGCTGATGTTAATGAGGACAAAAGAAATCGTCAGGTCCTTTGAAAGACTATTCAACTTTCAGAAGCCAACAGAGAGGGTTCTAGAGGGTTCAAAAGATTCCGGAAATAAGAATCTTCCATAAGATATCCCCCTTCCCAGCCAGTGAGATGCAATTTCTGTGGCACAGGGAAGAGAGAAGATCCTGGAGTCACACAGTTCTGTCATTGATGCCACCGAGGAACAGGTAGGTCTTCCACTTCCCTCATTCTTCATTACGACCTTGGCCTGAGCTTTGGTCATGTCTCACCTGGATTATTGACCTGTCCACCATACTTGTCTCAACACTCCCACTTTTTGCTTTTTCTAACCTTTTTCTTTACAGAAAAGCCAAAGTGATTTTTTTAAAAATATAAGCAAGACCATTTCACTCCCTGTTTGAAACCCTTGAGATGGTACCATCCCATGGCAAATAAACTGTATGATCATCTGTGCAGTCTAGAAAATCCGAAAGGTTAGAGCTGCCTTCCGCCCACCCTCATCCTTGGCCTCCCTGACCTCACCAGCTTTCCTGCAGCCACGTTGGAGTCCGCATGGTTCCTTGAGTATGCCAAGAGTCCCCCACTCCAGAGCTTCATACTGGCTGTGGCTCTGCCTGGAAGAACTCTGCCTTGTGCTTTCATGGTTTCAGCTAAATGTCAGCTTCTTTTAAAGGCCTATCTGACACCCAATCTAAGCTGCTCTCTCAACCCTGCCCTCAATATTCTCTGCCACTGCACCCAATGATTTTTTTTTTAGAGCACTTGTCATGGCTTACAATTGTGTGTTTTTACCTTTGTTTACTTGTTTATTGTCTGCCATCAGAGTATAAGACTCATATCTTATTTATTCATCATTGTGTTACTTTCCAGTGTGACTCTAGACCAATGCCTAGCACTTGGTAAGTGTTCAGAAAAACTTGTTGAATGAATGAACTCAATTTTACTGCTTATTCTTTATGTGTTCTTGCATGGGTTACTTAACCTCCTTAGCACTCAGTTTCTTCATCTGTACAATGAGAACACTAGTTACCTGTCTATGAATAAATGTTTGTAAAATGTCTAACACTATAGTTAACCCAGAGAATGGCCCCCCCTAAAACTTATAGCTTTTGTGATGAAGGCTATTGAGGGCTGGACAGTTAATAGAGAAATCCCATCTTCATCTTGTGAACTGATAGGTAGAGCTGTTGGTGATATTGCAAAAAGCACAGTGCCAGGCACATAAATGGATGCTCGATAAATGTCTGATCAGTGAATCCATTGTCAGCTAAAAACTTCAAAATTCTAACCTTTAAAAAGTTCACCATATATGTTGTTTATAATTTTAAAAATTGAATACAATTTAAATGTCAATCCATAGGAGAGTAGATAAATAAGCCTGGCACATCCATACCATGGAATTGTGGCCCCACACAGATTGGAGTATAAAAATTATTAGTTTTTGACATTTAAAGATGAAATCATCAAGGCATAAGCAAAGAGAAACCTTGACAATAAACTGGTCAGTTTACTTAAAAAAAATACACTTTTTCCCTGATCTATCCAGATTAGGTATGAATTACCTTCAGATTTAAGAAGGGAACGTGGGGTAAAGTGAACATTATTCTAAGAATCAAGACCTTGCTTCTTCCATCCAGGCCCTGGCATTAACTACTTGATCTCGAGGGTGTCCCTGCCTCCCTCTTGGCTTCATCTTGTAAAATGAAAAGTTTGGATTAGATGATCCCAAAGGTTCTGCCAATTTCTGAAAGTTTATCACTTCATCTGCCATTCACAGCCCTCACTGTCAAGCGTCATTTCCTAATTAACATTGGTGGTTTATCTGCATTGCTTAACCTGATGAAATAATCACCAATTTTCTACTTGGTGGTGGAGGAACCCAACTGGGGTCTATAAATGCGGCAAACAAGGCATTACTATACCATCCTAATTGTTTATAACCAAAAATTCATGTTTGCAACCTAGAGCACAAACTCAAATAATTGTGTCAGACCCTCAAATTCAGAAATATTAAGTTTTCAAGGTTGACACTACACAGGATAGTAATTCACCAAATAAGTGCCAATTCTTACCAAGGACTTTACATGACAATTACCAAGAACTCAAACCATGACATGTAACTTGTAGCAGTATGGAACGGTAACAAAGAATGTGGCTTCAGTGTCAACCAGGCTTGGGTTCAAATCCCCGTGCAACCCACAGGTGCTGTAAGATCTTGGGAAAGTCCCCTAACTTCATGAGCTTCTGTTTCCTGTAGAACAAGAATAAGAATGTTTCATTCAAAGAGTTGTTGAGATTATATTAAATGACCTATATAAGGCCTTATTGCCTGTACTGGTTTGCAGTTTCCTTTTCCTATTGAAAACTGGGCTCTGCTGTGATTTCTATTTGGTGGGGGCTGGGGCATGTAAAAGCTCAGTGCAATGGTGGTCCCCTCTGCCACAAGCCAACTCCAGACTCCAACATTTCCTGATTCTAAATCTCTGTAGACCCACAGTTGGTCCACACTCATGTTTTGTGAAGAACTGCTCAGCATTCTAACATTTCTGGCTGCTAAGGATTGGAGTATAAATACAGTATGTTCCTTTAATGAGGTCACAGCCCAGGGGGCGGGAGAGGGGGCACTATAAAAATATAGAAATAAATAAGCAAAAAACAAAACACAGAGCAAAAAAGAAATCCAGCCTGACAGATGGTACAAATAGAGGTAGGAAGAGTCCCTTAGGACAGGGATCCCCAACCTATGGTGAGTTGTATGATTATTTCATTGTATATTACAATGTAATAATAAGAGAAACAAAGTGCACAATAACTGTAATGTGCTTGAATCATCCCAAAACCATCCCCCACCTCCCTGGTCCATGAAAAAATTGTCTTCCATGAAAACGGCCCCTGATTTGCCAAAAACATTGGGGACTGCTGCTAGGAGCATTTAATCCCACCTGAGAATTTGAAAAAGGCCTCATGTAAGAAGGACGTTAAACTGCCTCTTTGAGGATAAATGTTATAGAAGTTCACTTTATAGAGAAGAACATTCTAGGCAGAGACATCGTATGCTCAAGAATACACCACAAAGCTCTGGTGACTAATACTGGGTGCAGAGTAGAGAGTGACATACAGAATGCTTGGGGGTAAAGCTGGAAAGGTGTATGGGTTGAGGCCAGATTGTGTCTTTAAAATAATTACTCCGGAAGCAGGGTATTTCCAGAATAGAAGCAGAAAGAAGGAACTGCACCAGATAATTACAGTGACCTAGGCCAAAAAAAAAGAAAAAAAAGAAAAAATCTGAACTGAAGCTCTGGCAGTGGGAATGGAGAAGGGAAAATGAATTCAAGAATCATTTAAGATACAGAATGAAAAGGATTTGTGCCTGACTGTATCATAGTCGCCTGTTTGCTTCTTCTGCTAAACGGAGCTGCTAATACAATATTTACAGCCATGTCTTAATCATCTTTGTCTCTCTTGTTACAGCACATTATCTAGCAGTGGTACATAGTAAATGCTAAGTAAATGTTTACTGAATGAATAGTGCAGGGTGAAGGGAGGAAATTGTCGAGGATGGCTCCAGATTCTTTAGCTTGGGCACTTGGATGGTTGATTGAATGAAGAGAGTGAAAGATACGAGGAAGAGAACCTCGGGGCAGAGGGAAAGGACTTGAGTATGGTTTGGGAGTGCTGAATTTGAGATACCTGTGGAGCAACTCGGTAGCAATTGACATCTAGGGCTGGAGCTCTAGAGAGAGGGATGTGCTAGAAAATAGGTTTGGGAATGATAGAAGAGGGAGACGCTCAGGGGAATGGGACAGAAAGATCAGACCTTCCACGAGTAGATGGAAATTTGAACCTGTCTTAATAGATGTTCCAAGCCCTCCTCTTTTTTTACTACCTGCCTGTGCTGTTCCCCCTCCCCTCATCTGAGTACCAGTTCATCTCTGCTTGGAGGCCAGCAGACCCAAATTCCCCTTACGGGTCTTGGGGCAAGTGACCCAGTTGATTCTGCAAAGCCTCTGTAAGTTCCTCCTCTTGCTCACAATCCAGTCATTATAAGTCCAGATATCACGAGAGATTTACATCCGTCCCCTCCACCGCTCCTCTCCTTCTTTAACACTCCCACGGTTTTCCAGCTGATTAAGAAACTCACAAGAGGTAACATAAGAAAAACGGGGAAGCCTAGTTTTGCAAGATGTAAAAATTATAACTAGTCCAAAAAAGCAAAATGTACATCCTAAAAATTCTTGTACAGAGGCAGGAAAATTGATGGTTAATGGCAACATTAGATCAGTGATGGCCCACTACTCTGTTCTCCCAGATAAATAAAAAATTAGCCTCTCACTTCAAGTACTCTCAGAGATCTCATCTTTGATATAAAAAGTTAGATGATTTAACCTTGTCAATTATAGGTTCCCATGTGATTCACTAGCTCATAAAAATAATATGACCTTACATTTAGCAGAGGCCATTTTATTTTAGCAAAAATCAAATTGCTTAATAAATTTATTTCACTGCACCTCAAACCATCCCTTGATGGCAAAAAGAAAGGCACAGATAGAAATCTCTAATTTTGTTGGGCAAACCTAGCCACAGAGTTATCAAACAGTAGTCTAAGATTACATATCAAGGCAATACAAAATTAATATCTCAAAACTCAAATCGGAAGTTGAACACCTAGTTCAGTATGTTGCCTGTTAGGACAGACTGCCTTTCAGCCTTCCAGTGTTCCTAAGCTCTAACAAGAGTCTTTTGACTAGAAGAAGGAGGGGGAAAGCCCTTTTAAGAATATTAAAGAAGGAATAGGCATCTAAACCATCTATGATGAGGAAACCTAGCCCCAGAGGCATTAAGTGATTTGCCCAAAGTCACACAGATATTGAGAAGTAGAGCTAGGTATAAGTCCAGAACTTTTCATTCATTTTTCAAAAATTATACCTCTTATTATTTTTGTAAAAATAATAATATTTAACGTTTAGTGAGTATGTATTAAACTGCCGAACATTGTTCTAAGCATTTCTGTGCATTAGTTTATTTAATCCTATGATTATGCTCATTTTACTAACAAAGATACCAAGTGTCAGGGTAAATATTAAATAATTTGCTTAAAGCAACATAGTAAGTTAAGTAAAGGAGTCAGAATTTGAATTCAAGTCTGCACGATTAAGTCCATGTTGTCTGCCACTATGCAGTGCTGCCCACAATGTCACAGAATTTAAGAGTTTGAAGGAATCTCCTTGATCATTCTTCTCAAGCCCCTCCACACATCTGATACAAAATGATCCAGCTTTTGTTTGAATACCTAGTGATAGAAAGTGTACTGTCTAATAAGGCAACTCATCTTACTTTAAGGTAGCTGAAACTTATGTCCCCGAGTTTTCACTCAAGTTCTGTATAACAACGGAGCAGCGTCCCCAAAGAACTTTAGCAAGAATAGGGAAGAAAAGAGACGGCAACTCCAAGGACAGCCGATTGACTTTATGTGGTCCATATGCTAACAGATGCAACCCTTTTAGTTTTATTTCTCTCTGATCTCAAGGAGATATTAATCCAGCAACAGCTAAAAGAAGATATCCCCATGTGTCAGGATAACTTTGAAGTCCTCGGGACTGAGAAGTAAGTACCAGCCAGTTCCCGTGCCGCGAACAACTCGTAAACCCTGAACGAATAACCAGGGACACGTGGAAGCTTTCTCAGCAGCAGGTGTCTGTAACAGCTTTCCAGCCACTTCCTGAGAAGAATCTGTCCCTACAGCCTTCAGAAGCTCCAAAATTCACCAACTGGGAGTGGGTATTTTTTGAAAGACAAATGGCTTAGCTTAAAAGTTAACTGAAACCTGCTGATGGGAGTAGGAAGACTCTGATGGCTCATAATTACAAGAGTCAAACTAAAATCCCACATTTTATTCTCTTCTTTTGTCTCGGACTTTCTTTAGAGCCATTAATATGCTCATGATGGGACTTAGAACAATGCTCAGAGTGTGTGTAAATGTGTCACAGCACATAACGGACCGAATAACACTGGGATTGGGAATTAAAATTACTTTTTTTCAGTTGGGGTTTGAGGGCCTTTGAAAGGCTTTGTCTAGCATAGAATAATTTCTAGTATGCCAAAGCTAAGTGGATTGCTTAATAGTTACAGAGTTTCTTTCTGAGCATAAAGGAAATGTTTTGGAAATACTGGTGGTGGTTGCACAACATTGTGAATGTAATTAATGACACAATATTGTACAGTGGAAAATAGCTAAAATGATAAATTTTGTGTTATATTTATTTTACTATGACTAAAAAATGTAATATATAAAAACCGTTCAATAAATGGTCAAGAAATACATGAAAAAATGCTCAATATCACTAATCATCATGGAAATTCCAATCAAAACAATAATGAGGTATCATCTCACCCCAGGTAGGATGGCTATTATCGAAAAGATGAAAAATAACAAATACTAGTAAATATGTGGAGAAAAGGGAATGCCTGTACATTGTTGGTGGGAATGCAAACTAGTATAGCCACTGTGGAGAACAGTATGGAAGTCCCCCAAAACTACAAATAGAACTACCATATAATCCAGCAATCCCGCTACTGGGAATTTATCCAAAGGAAAGGAAACCATTGTATCAGAGGGACATCTGCATCCCGTGTTTATTTCAGCACATGACTCACAATAGCCAAGCTATGGAATTACCCTAGGAGTCCAACAACAGATGAAAAGGTAAAGAAAGTGTCTACACCATGGAATATTACTCATCCATAAAAAAGAATAAAATCCTGTCCTTGGCAGCAACATGGGTGGAACTGGAGGACATTATGTTAAGTGATATGAGCCAGAAACAAAAAATTAAACACCTCATGTTCTCACTCATATGTGGAAGCTAAAAAATTGATCTCAGAGAAGAAAAAAGTAGAACAGAGGATACTAGAGGGTGGGAAGGGCAGACGAAAGGGAGGGATAGGGAGAGATTTGTTAAAGAACGCAAAACTATAGCTACATAAGAGGAATAATATCAGATATCTAGTGTTCTATACCAGTGCAGGATGACTATAATTAATAATATATAGTTTCAAATACTAGAAGAAGGACAGTGATTGTTCCCAACACAAAGAAATGATAAATATTTGAGATGATGGATATACTAATTACCCTGATCTGATCACCATACATTTTATGTATCAAAGCATCACTATGGGCTGGGCACAGTGGCTCACACCTGTAATCCCAGCACTTTGGGAAGCTGAGGTGGAAGGATTGCCTCAGGCCAGGAGTTCAAGGTTACAGTGAGTATGACTGATTGTGCCACTGCACTCTAGCCTGGGCTAGGGAGCAAGAATCTGTCTCAAAACAAAACAAACAAAAAACCCCACATCATTATGCACCCCATGAATATGTTCAATTACTATTTGTCAATTAAAAAATGTTTTTTTAAAAAATTGAATAGTACACTTGAAATGGGTAAATTATTAATATATGCTATGTAGATTATATCTCAATAATGCTGCTTCAAAAAAAAAGCAACTAAATGAAACCTTAGAAATTATTTAGTCCTAAAACCTCATTTTATAGTTGAGGAAATATAGGCTCAGAGTGGGAAAGGGGCTTCACAAAGATTACAGACATGTTGCATATTAAACAATCTTCAAATAAATGAATAAATAAAATACAAAATCTTCATTTTAGGTTTATATTATTTATACTTTACCACAATGAGAAAAAATACTTCATTTTGTATTTCGCCACAGAGACTTGTAGAAAGCTGCTGCATCTTAATAAATCTTGGTGAATTAAATTGTAAAATAGGCTGTGCACAGTGGCTCACACCTGTAATCCTAGCACCCTGGGAGGCGGAGGTGGGAGGATTGCATGAGCTCAGGAGTTTGAGACCAGCCTGAGCAAGAGCAAGACCCATCTTTACTAAAGATAGAAAAATTAGCTGGGTGTGGTGGCATGCACCTATAGTCCCAGCTACTTGGGAGGCTGAGGCAAGAGGATTGCTTGAGCCCAGGAGTTTGTGGTTGCAGTGAGTTATGCTGATGCCACTGCACTCTACCCAGGGCAACAGAGTAAGACTCTGTCTCAAAAAAAAAATTGTAAAATATAACTGACTTATTATGATTTTCTTGATGCCCAGACTACTTGACAATGTCTTAAATAGGAAATAGCTGGAAAACTTCTCTTTACTAATAAACCATGAGATAATCTGAACTTCAAGACTAAGGAGAAAAATCACAGTTCCCTAGGAAGAGAGGAAAACATGCCCATTTACACTCTACAGCTTTGCAAAAGAACCCTGAGGTCCTTGGTCTTCAGTTCTTTGCCAAATGAGTGCCACTAGACCCCCAAAAGGTTGTGACAAAAAAAGTCCAATCACATCAATTAATGTGAACAATTCACACATTGTCAGTTGGAAACTAAAGAGCTTATGGACCAACTGAAAAACTGAGAAATTTTCCTGGGTAATTCAAGTTTAAAAAAATATTTATATGGAAAAATAAATTGGAAAGTTTAACTAAAATTCATCCCTGAGTTGTATGACAAGCCCCAAAATTCTCAACAGTAATGTGTCAGTACACTTCAGTGTAGAGGTCAGTTGAGAGATGCTTCATAATTATTAAAAATTGTTAAGGTGCCAATGTTTGAAAATCATTTGTTTTCTTAAAGAAATGAAGTAATAATTCCTGTGTAAAAGGAATACATAATGCTGAGTCATCTCATGATCCAACTTCTACTTAGAGTTGCATTATTCAATGATTGATTACAAACATGACAAAATGAAAGCATGTATTTATCTCCACTCCCTTCTAAAACCCAAATAAAATTAGGTTAAAGGAATAAAAAAGACTTATTGAAAATCTCACAAGAATAAAGACTGTGGGAAAGGATACACAAAAGTTGATAGAGAAAATAAGAATTTTGGGAAAATAAAAAGCAAACAGAGGCCAAGTGTGGTGGCTCATGCCTGTAATTCTAGCACTCCGGGAGGCTGAGGTGGGAAGATTGTTTCAGGCCAGCCTGAGCAAGAGTGAGACCCCCATCTCCAAAAAAAATAGAAAAATTAGCCAGGTGTGGTGGCACATGCTGGTAGTCCCAGCTACCTGGGAAGTTGAGGGAGGAGGATCACTTGAGCCCAAGAGTTTGAGGTTGCTGTGAGCTATGCTTACACCACTGCACTCTAGCCTAGGAGACAGAGCAAGATCCTGTTTCAAAAAAAAAAAAAAAACAGAAGAAGCTTCAAACATTCAACCAAAGCTACTGAAGAAGAGTGTACAGATAACATGTGAACTGATTTTGCCAAAGACTTTTTTTCCCCATAAAAGCCTCAGGACTTGGAAACAGCAGCTTACCAGTAGAGGAGTTTGAAGTTTGGTGTGAACTGATGGTAATGATAACAACAATAAAACCCAAATTCAGCTCAAATCCTAACTAGATTAATCCAATCCTCCAACAGTTGGCCTGAGAGAAAAGAGGTGGGCCCATATATGGGTATATATGGTATATACTGTTACCCTGGGCTCTACTGTTCTACACATGATACCTGGCAGTCAATCAAAAATTGAGGCCCACAAAATAAACCAAGAAACAAACAAAAAACTCATTAATGAGAGATAGACTTATCAATAGAACCGTACTCAGAGATGGCCCTGATCTTGGAAATAATGGATAGCAAAGATATGGAAACTATGAATCAAGTAGAAACATGAGAAATAAAAAAGATATCAGAGATGAATAATTCCTTTGATGGCCTCATCAATAGACTTCACTGAAAGAATCATTGAACTTGAAGTATGGCAACAGAAATCATCCAAATGGAAACAAAGAGAAAGAAAAAAAATGAATAAAATAGAACAAAGAATTCAAAAGCTAAGGGATAATCTCAAGAAGTCTAATATACGTGTAACTGGAGCCTCAGAATAAGAAGAGAGAGAACAAGCAGAAGAAGGAGGAAAGTGAATGAGGAATGTCATTATAGATTTGAGAAAAGATATTAATGTAGAAGATTCCAGCCTCTCCAGTCCCGTGCTAAGAAGAATTCTCTTTACCAGCTGGCTTAGGCCCTTCCCTTGAAGAACTAGAATAACCTGGTGTGGAGATGAATTAGGAGCTGCCAAAATTATGTTGATTTGATTTCCACTGGAAAGAGTTGGGGTTTACTGGTGGAAGACAAAAGAATAGATCCAGAAAGAAGGAGTAGTGGTTTGGACTGTGGGGGAATTTGAAGGGGGATGTGGACAGAGAAAGGAAAGAGATTGGAAGAGAAGTTGCTATGTTAGAGAGAAAGAGAAATGGGGAAAGAGAAATGTTAAGTTCTTCTGTGCATTGTGAACTTAATCCTTCTTTGATATATTTCAAGAGTAAAAATTTATATTACCTTTTAGTGAAGATTTAAATTACTTTTCCATTGTTGGTTGTTGAAGTGTTTTTGTTGTTTTTTTTTTTAATTTACTTTTTTAAACATATCAAAGTAACATAAGCATTTATTTAATTTTTAATTAAATAAATAAGGCTTATGATGAAAACCAGCAGTTCATGTTGTCCTCACTGCCCTTCTCCTTACTGATGCCCAATTTTGCTCCCCAGAGGCAATCACTTTTCTCTCTATATTTACATCTATATTTTGAAATAAATATGCTTATTATCTTTATTGATTCATCCATTTTAGAAATTATCTGCTAACTTTTCATAGTAGCAAGTAAGAATTTAGGTTTTTGTTTACTCCCCTATTCCACCTCTGGATTCTCCAACTTCTAAATAGCCTCATATTACAATTTTTGGTTAAATGAATAGTCAATGCTTACTTCATTACAACTGTAAACATTCTTCACTGCTGAGCCGTGTTCTGTATTTTGATTATTATTCTTTTCTTATAGACTTTGATTTTTCTAAAGTTAAGCTTTTAACTATGCAAATGCTCTACTGGCTTGTAAATCCTTCCCAAATTCCCCAACAGGTTTATAAAACCACTGAATACTATTTTCAGCATTTAAAAATAATCATAAAATCTACCAGATCCAGTTTTCCAGTTTTTTTTCCTAGAAAATCTTTCCTAGAGTTTTTGATCTCCTTTTCTAATTGGGACTTGTTGCTCTCTCAGCCTACCCTTCCCCCACAGCTGTTTTCCTGGAACTTGACTTTGTGTCATTCTTGAATTGGATCTTGTTTCCTGGATCCCACATCTCCCTCTTTCTTGATTTACTCCTCTTTTTGGTGGAGCTCTTACTCCAGTGACTCCCAGAGAAATGATGATTGTGAGGTAAATTAGTTTGCATTTTTGCATGACTGGTAATGCCATTTTTATGCCCTCATACTTGATTAACAATTTGTCTGAGTTTAGATGTCAATGTTTAAAATCATTTTCCCTTCAAATTTTAAAGGCTCCACTCCACTATCTTTTATCTGCTGGTGTTTTTACTGAGAAACCCAATGCCATTTCTTGTTCCTGATTTTTTGCTCATGAGGTCTGCTTTTCTCTCTTTCCATACTTTTAGAACCATCTTTAGGCCTGGTATAGCAAAGTTTCTTAGCAAGGTGCCTTACTTAGTTGGACCTTTTTTGTTCATTGTGTTAGGTTGCTTATGGGCTCTTTCGATATGGGAACTCCTGTCCTTCCATTCTGGAAATTCTTCTTCTGTGACATCTTTTATATTTCCCTTCAATCCATTTTTTTTCTGTTTGCTCATTGTGGATGTCAAGCTTCCTAGACTAATCCCCAAATTTTCTTATCACTTTTCTAGTTTCTATTTCTTTGTCTCCTTTTCCACCCCTCTTTATAAACTATTTGTTTTGATTTTGTCTTTCATATTATCTATTGAATTTTCGATTTCCGTCTACAGGAAAGAGTTAACAGAGAATGCCTAATGTTGCTGTCTCTAGGAGGTTTGGGGGATGGCTCCTGGAAAATTGGCCTCTGGTATGTTCCCTGTATTCCTAAATGGTAAGGTTACTTTGTGTTCCTGGGGTGCTGAACTCTGTTGTATCAGCCTGCCTAGATTGCTTGTGCAAATAATGTGATTTATGATGAACACCTGCTTTCCTTCTGAGTGTCTGGAACCTTAGTAATCTTGGCTGATTGCACAGGCAGAGAGTGCTTGAATGACCAGCAATAAATACCCTCAACTCTGAGTCTTAAGTGGGCTACCTGTGTTCCTACATTTCACTTCTGAACACAGAAGCATGTTTTGTGTGACTACCTTTACCCCACCAAGAGGAAAAACTTTGAAAGCCTGTGCTGGACATCTCCAGACTCTGCTTGATGTGTCTTTCCCTTGCTGATCCTGCTGTGTATCCTTTTGCTGTACTAAACAATAGGCATGATTATAACTGCCTCTGAGTGCTGAGTCTTTCTAAAGAATTGCTGAGTGTGTGGGTAGTCATGGAAACACCCCAAACTATCAGCAACCATATACACATGTTTTTATTTCTGTGAATTCTATCTTATTTACTGGTTGCATCTCTTTTTAAAAAACATAGCACTCTGCTCTTGTTTAAGGTACACAATATCTTCTCTTATCTCTTAGAGAATTTTAATTTTAAACTTTGTAAGTATTGCTACATATATTCTTTTTCTTTCCCCTCTACTTGGTTTTGGTCTCTCTTTTTAATGTTGGAGACTTGCTTTAAATTATTAGGGATGCTTGACTGTCCATTCACGGTTAATGGTGGAGAACTAGAAAGCTGATGTTTGCATGGGTAGCTTATTGAATGGTGGGCTTGGCTATTGGGAAAACTGGCTTTTTCATAGGGGGTGTCAGTGTATATAAGACATTCACTTGGGAATAGTTTCTGCAGAGAAGAATCCTTTAATTTTCACTTGTGAAGTATTTGTAGGTATCTTAATTCATTTAGTGTTGCTATAACAGAGTACCTGAGACTGAGTAGTTTATAAAGAAAAAAGATTTGTTTGCTCACAATTCTGGTGGCTGGAAAGTCCAAGATCCCAACGCTGGCATCTGCTCAGCTTCTGGTGAGGACCTCTTGCTGCATCATAACATAGCTGAGAAGTAGAGGGGGAAGCAGGCATGCCAAAGGGACCAAACACAAGGAGGAAACTTGCTTTATAACACCTCACTCTGTAGGGAACTAACCCCTTCCCAAGAGAGCAAGAACTCATGCACTCCTGAGAGACGGCATTAACCAATTCATGTGGGATCCAGAGCCGTGACCCAGACACCTCCTGCTAGGCCCCACCTCCCAGCACTGCCACACTGGCAATTAAACTTCAGAGTGAGTTTTGGTGGGGACAAACCACCTCCTCCAGGGCAGCCATTCCACCACAATCTGGCACAGCCCCTCTCCTACTTGTGAGCCCCACAGATCGTCTGATTCTACTCTGTCTATAGACTCTATGCTCCTCTCCTGGGCTGCCTCCCTCTCTCAGCCCCGTGGGGCAGGTTATAGAACAGGATGCAGTCTCCTCCGCTTGCCCTCTTCTCTACTTCCCCCAGATAAGCCCCTTTTCCCGTAAGCATCGCCGCTAATCAAGTCAGGGAACCAGAAGAACGGCAAAAATAACAAATATGAAACAAGGACAGAGGTTTCTGAAATCATAACGTTCTCAAAGTTATTGCTTATGATTTTCGTTTCCTAATTCTACTGCTGCCACCCCCACCTTTCTGCCTCCTCCACCACACACATACTGTACTCTAAAAAATAAGAAGCATAACCTTTTTTGACCTAACTTGTGACCACACAAGTAACATAGGGGCATAGTACAAAGTTACAGATAACATTCCCCATTCCGCACCACACAGACACACTCAAATGGAAATTAAAGACCTTCATAATCCCTTTAGCCATAATTGTTAACATTTTGGTGTATTTCATTCCAGGCTTTCTTCTATTCACAATGTTGGATTACCCATATATGCATCAGATTTTACAAAATTGAGATTGTACTATTCATGTCTTTTTGTAACTGCCCATTTCCTTTAATAAATAATGGGCATTTGTCTAGATAAATCAATAGAATTCACAAGTCTATTTTAATTAATAATTTTAATCATATGGACTTACCATAATTTATCTAAGTAATACCAGGTGGATGGACATCTAGGTTGTTTTCAATTGTATGCTGTTATAAATATCTCAGTGGTCCGCATTCTTCCATAAATTCTTTGCACATTTGTTCAATGTTCATCTTAGGCTTGGAAATCAAGGGAAGTCTAAGACAAGGTATACTAATTTATACCCCATCAGCAGTAGCTCCTTTTTCCACATCACTACCAACATTGCATAATAGCATGCTTTTAAGTTTTTTTGTTACCTGGTAGGCAGAGGTTGCAAAAATTATATTTTATTTGCATTTGCATTTCTTTGACATTTAATGTTTCCACGTGTTTATCAGTCACTTGTTTTTCTTTTGTCACTTGCCTGTTCTTGCCCGTTTTTCTGTTAGGATGGTCAGCTTATTTTATTCTTTTGTAACAGTTCTTCAGGTACTAAATGTATTAACTTTCAGTCTGACACATATATCATGAATTTTCTCCAGTTTGTCATTTGCCTTTTTACATGCTTATGGTACTTTTGGACATTTAGAAGATACAGACTTTTCATGAACAAAGCTGTTCCCTTTTATGATTTCTGTGTGTGGTGACATTCTTTAAAAAGGCCTTCACTCCCACTCCTGCCAAAATATTTACCAATATTTCTTTCTAGTCCTTTTATCCTTTTATTCGTTTACATTTAAATCTCTAACCCATCTGAATTTATTCTGATACATGGTGTTGTGTATTAATCAGGGCTCTCCAGAAAAACAGAACCAATAGGATATGTATATGTATATGTATATATATTTAGAAAGAGAGAGGAAGATTTATTTTAAAGATGGCTCACACAAATGTGGGGGCTGACAAATCCAGAAACTGCAGAGCAGGTGGCAGGCTGGAGGCCCAGGGAAGCACTGATGTTGTAGCTTGAGTCTGAAGGCAATCTGGAGGCAGAATTCCCTCTTTTTCAGGGGACTCAATCTTTTTTTCTCTTAAGACCTCCAAGGATGAGGCCCACCTACATCATGGAGGATAATCTGCGTTACTCAAAGTCTACTGATGTAAATATTAATCTCATCTTAAAAATACCTTCACAGAGACATCTTGACGAATGTTTGACCAAATATCTAGGTATGGTGATCTGGCCAAGTTGACACGTGAGATAGCCATCACACTGTGAGTCAGGTATCTATCTTTATCTTTTCATACTTTCTTTCTGAAAGTGGGGCCCACAAAGCCCTGATTCCCTCATATTCTCTTCTGTTATTTTGAGGGACTGAAAGAAGGTATTCGACAAACTCCCTTCCCTCTCTTAGCCCACGCTTCCCTTCTCTAGATCGTGCAGATGTCTTTGCAGGCCCCAAGACCTCAAATGACAAATGGAGGAAAACAGTGGGTGTGATCTAGTGTACTCTTGTATCTAAAGGATGGGAGCTTGAGCCATAGCAGATAAAAGGCATGCCCCATCTGGGTCCCTGGGGGGCTTTGCCCATGACAGCTTCTCCTTAGCTATCTGGAAGAGACAGCCACAAACTCATAAAGTTTCTACTTATCTTCACACTCCAGAAAGCCCTCTAACCCTTGCTTCTCCACTACAAAGCAGGATCCAAGAGTTCTAGAGCTTCCTAGCCAGGGCACTGTGAGCACATGGAGCCCACAATGAAAAGTTCTGCCTAAAACATGACATTATTATTAATAGGCATTAGCCATTAAGTATTTTGAGAGCTTCAGATGAAAGTTTCACAAACAGGCCATAGTGTCATATAACAGGGATTATAAACTTCTTCGTGTTTCCTATTTGTCTTGTGATCAAAGCAGAAACCTATATACACACTACTAATAAATTCAAATGCCCCTTTAAAGGTGATTCATTAGGTCAGAGTTTCCTTCAGACTTCACGATCACACTGAAGATTCACACCCTGGTCTGTCTGCTCCAGAGCCCCAGGTTTTTGTTCCCTTGGTTGGGCAGGAATCTGCATATGAGGCCTGTCCTAGCCCTGAGTGTGAAGGGTCACTAGTAGGGCATCATCCCCTGCATTTTGGAAAGCACTAAATACCAACTCCCATCACATGGGGAGCAGAATGGACTCAGGGGCCTTGGTAGCAGGCCAGGCTGCCAGTCTTCCATCAAGCAACTCAGCCAACCTGTAACAAACACTGCCTGGCCTAGCTATTTAGAACTGAATAATTGGCACAGACATGGATGCCTGCTGACTTGCATTTGGTGCCCCCATTTGAATTTTAATTCTTTCATTAGACCACAGAGCATCCTTTTTAAAGGCCCAGATCCTCCCATGGTAATTAGAGTCTTCCTACAGCACCAGGAAGGCTAAATTATTCTTCCTGCCTTCCTGAGCTGGTTACATTTAAACAAGGTGGTACTTACTATCTGAAACAATTAGAAGAAAAGGGATAAGATGAGTAAGGCTCAATTGCCTTTTCAGAAAGTGCAGACGACAGATCTAAAAATGCCTCCTGCTGTCTAGGAAACATGGATGTGCCTTCTTGGTGACTATAGGAAGGAAGCCTTGAAAAATTAGACTTTTGGCATGTGCTTGCCATTGAATGAAGGCACTAACAGCCCCAGGAGGCTCTGTGAGGTTATAGCTGTGTGGTTTGTGTCATGAAAGAGTTCTGCTGCTGCAATGCATTTATAAGCCCTGATTGAGACAGCAGGTGCCTGGAAGGGAGAGGATTCCTGCTCAGTATTTTCTTTTTAAATTCTTTAGGAAGCTGGATTAGGCTACATGGAAATGTAATTGTGATTCTCCACAGGCTGAGACTCAGTAACAAAGAGACAGAATAATGAGTTTTTATACAAGGCATTCATTCATTCATTTTTATTCATTTATTCCTTTACTAAGTGCTAGGCTCTGGGTAGGATCCAGTCCCTGTCCTCAATGAGCTGAAAGTGTTTGTATGGGAAGGGTAGTGGGAGTAGACAGCCAAGTGCAGAGCAGACAGACAAGGAAATAGGTGATTAATACAGTGTGATAATTGCTAAAACAGCAGTAGGTATGAGTCCCAAAACTCAAATGGGGAAGAATTTATTAAGAATGGTGTAGGGAAGGGGCAGGAAGGAAAGGAAAGTCTTGACAGAGGATGGGAAGCTTTAGCTGAGTCTTGAATGATGAATAGGAGCTTGTCAGGTAGATCAAGAAACAGCAGCGAATGAAGAGCATTCTGGTCAGAGACAGGAAAATGCACAAAATAAAAGGGGTGTAAAACAACAAGGTATATGCTGTGCCTATCCGTTGGGATGGTTAGCCATTGGAAGCATGGGGAAGAGGGCATTAAAAATGAGACTAGAGAGATAGCCAGAGACTGGATCTACAGGTGCCTCAATACCATGGAATGTATCCTTGGGACAATGTGTCTAATAAGCTTGGGGTCACCTAGCACAAACTATGGCTACCTACATCTATACCTTCATCAAAGTCTATGGACCAAGGAGCTCCTAAAAAAGTAAAAGGATGTGGTACATCCATTACTTGGCCTGGTTAATATAATAATAAAGTGTGGACAGGCACAGGCGCAGGTCCAGTGCGCTGCAGCAGCCACTAAGGATTTGCTTCCATATCACTATCCATTCATTAATTGGTATCCACCAGACAGAATCATGAAGCCACCACATGATAACTGTATCCAGCCTATCCTTCCACATTGTGTGTTCAACGATGTCATAATAGACATGTCTTGCTGTCATCTGAATATTCTGTGGTCACTCCACATATCTGCTCAACCAGTCTAATGGCCTTAATCAAAAAAGGAAATTAGATTACTCTGGCTTGACCTCTTTTACTGAAATGCTACTGGCTTAGAGGGATTGCTGCTTAATTTGTAAGCACTCATAAGCCATTAGTAGAATAATCTTTTATGGAATTTTGCCTAGGACTGGTGCCAAGGTATCTGTATTTGGTGGAGGGGGAGAGGAAAAAATGAATTGTATTTCCTAAAAATCAAGGCATTTGTCCACCCTTATCCTCCAGCATGATTCCTATTGTCCATGAGTCCCTCAGATTATCAACAGCAGTTCTGTGATCTCACCAGCAAATATCCCAGCAGCTTGTAATTTATTTAGGCCAAGAGACAGAAAGTCTTTTGGGACAGCTCTTACACCCCCATTTCTCCCCTCTCAGGGGCTTTAATTCCTTTAATCAGTTTGTCTCAGTCTTTTTGGTCAGAATATTCATGTCCTTGACAGACAAGAAATAGCAAAATTGGAGTTACCCATTAATCTTTCTGATTCTTTCTTTTGTTCCTCTCTTGAACAGCTGTTATGTGTTCTTGGTGAGTGTAAATTTTTTTCAAACATTGACTTGCTCAGAGCATTAATTCTCATATTCCACACATTTTGTTTCAATATTTACCATTCCCCAACATCCAGAGTGCACAGGACAAGTGCTTCCAAAGAGACAATTAATGGCCCCCGAAACCACACATTTGAACTCACTCTGAGTCACATAGGAGATTTAGTGCTTCAGGAATTCTCTCAGAGGTAATACATCATGAGGAAATCTGCAGGGGCAGGAGTCTTGCAAATCAGCCTTGACAGGAGAGAGCCTTGAACTCACCCACTTCTGTATAATTCCACTTCAACATGTCCCTTTTGCATTACTTAAATAAAATCTAGATTTAGGGTTGAGAAGACAGTTTATGCACCTCAGTCTCTTAATTTATAAAATGAAGAATTCTGGTAAGATAACTTCTAAGTTTCTTTCCAACTAGAAAGTTCTATAGCCCCAGAAAACTGAAAAGAAGAAGCATTAAGATTCATGGAGGACCTGTGACAAAGTAAGCATTGTGCTAGAATCACAACACCTGTGACCTCGTTTAATGTAGACAACAATTTTATGAGCTGATCCCATCTGGCAGATAAGGAGATGAAGTTTACAGATATTACATACTTTGTCCAAAATAACAGATCTATTAATCATAAGTAAGGGCCAGGGTAGGAATTCAAATATAAATCCATCTACATCATTGATTCTCAAATGGGAGTGATTTTTTCCCCCTAGTAGACAAAAAAGTCTGGAGTCATTTTTGCTGTCACACCTGAGGGATTGCTTCTTGTATCTAGTGGGTAGAGGCCAGGGATGCTGCTAAACATTCTATAATGCACAAGAGCCCCCCACAACAAGGAATTATCTGGCCTGAAATGTCAATAGTTCCGAGGCTCAGAAACCCTAACCTGGGTAGCAGACCCAAGTGATAAGCAGATAATCTAAGTCACTTGTCAAATTCAGAAAATATTAATTGGTCATTGCTGCACACAAAGTTTTCTACTCCTATCACAAAAAAGAACAAACACATATTTCCAAAAGAGTTATGGCTATTGTCCCAGTCTGGGCATTTTGTACTGTGTTCCATAATATGTCCACATTTATGTAACAGAAAACAAAATTTTCAAAAACTTTCCTCCCAAATCTTTAGGGAAAACTCATGGCCCTGGAAGACACACCATGCTTATCCCATGGTTTCACATACCTACTAACTTACCACTCATAAGCCATGAGTATGGGAGTCCCACCTTGAAACACATGACTTTAGGTGGTAAGGGGATGTAGCTGGGTTTATTGGCAAAACGAGCCATCTTCATAACTCCTTTGGCAGCAAAAATTATAGCTATCAATGTAAAAGTGTTACACAAGAGAGAGGAGAAAAATGAGTGGAATATGAACAAGGAGAGACCTCCAAGTTATCTACTTTGGCCATCTCACTTTGGAGATAAGTAGGCCAAGGCCCAGAGAGGTTGAGTGGCTTGCCAGAAATACACAGAAAGTAAAGGTCAGGTCCAAAGATCATGCAGCACTCAGCACTAATTAAAAAGTTATTTCTCAAGAAAGTAAACAAATCAGCCCAGAGGAGAAGCCCTGGTCTCCTGATGCCCAGCCAGGTGTTCTCTGCACAGCTGCTCTCTGCACACCTGCCTGTGTGGCAGGTCCTGCTGTTATTAATACACGCCAGCAGCCACTCCTCCAGGTGATGAGTCATCTAAGCTAGCCGAGGTGATCTCATTCCTGTTTGTCGGTGGCTGATTTAGGGTAGGACCCATAACGTAGCCATGGCCAAGCAAGACCTTAAAAAGTGAGAGCCTTTCTGGAAAGGAGGCCCTTTTTCTGCTGTCCCACCCAATTTCTCACTTTGAAGGCAGTTTTGAGAGGAGGACACAGTGCTCCAAGTTATCTAGGGCAGTCATTTTGTCAGCCTGAGGCCAAAAATCTAACACACTGTGGATGCAGAACAGAAAGATAGAAAAGCCTGGGTCTATGGTAACACGGAGCTATTTAACCAGACTTGGAAACTATCTCCTGTCTTCCTGGTAGATTACAGAACAAATAGGTATAAGATATAAAGCTCTCCTAATTGGAGTTTTTATTACTTGCATCTAAACACATCTTAACCAGTAGAGCCTGGCTGTCACCTAATAGTGCAGTGATTTCAAGGGTATCTTGTTGCTCTGTTTAATCTTTAAAATTCAGTTCAGAAGTTACCTCTACTTCCCCATGAGAGAGCTAACCATTATCCGCTTGCTGGGAGTCCAAAGCAGAAATCGGGTATGGGATATAAATTGGACTGGATAAACTATAAGACTGTACACACAATGAGCTTCTCCAACATCAAGATAGTTTAGAGTAGTTATTAAGGTATCCTATTTGGAGTGGGACTGCCAGGTTCAAGTGGTTGCTCCAACCTTTACTAGCCGTGCAATCTTGGGTTTGTTCAGCTTCCATTTCCTCATTGGTAAAATTGGGATAATTTGTACGAGAAGGAAATGAAGTATCTGTGTAAAAACACTTAGGAGAGTGCCTGCCACAAATGTTTACTATATATTTGTAATAATTACTGTGCTGCCCTATGAATCCTTCACTTTGAGGTAACTAGTTCTATTTAAAATGTAAAATACTATGGAGGAATGGTAGATTAGCCAGAGATTTTAGTTGCAAACAAAACCACTTGACCTAGTTTAAGCAGAAAAGAGATTTATGAAAAGCTATTAGGAGACTCATAGACTGCTTAGGAGGGCTAGAGGTTATGCCTCCAGGCATAACTCCCAAATCAAACCACACAGCTGGCCCAGGGAGACATAACTGCCACATGGCTGGGCAGAGAGACACCAGCTCACCTCACGGATACAGGGTGTGGATGGCATCTCTAACACCTCTGCCTCTGACACCACCAGACACTACATGCACCTGTGACCAGTATCCGCAGGGTGGGTTTCATGGCACCTCTTTTTTGTGTCACTAGCCTCCACAATAACTCTAGTATCTCTGATTAATGGTGTTGGATTCCTGTGTCTGGGTCCCAGCTGCAAAGGAGGCTGGGAAGTCAAGCTTCTGGCCTGTCTCTTGGGTTAGCATGGGCCTAAATGAGAGAGAATTCTTCAAACTGGGTTAAGTATGTAAATTAAGAATGCCTAATCTTTTAAAGAATAAAATTAACCTAATCTTAATCTTAACGTTGTCGGGAAGAAGTAAGGGAGAGGGAGGTATAATCTGGGAGCTCCACTGTTACCCAGTCACCCGAGTAAAAAACCCTATTTGCACTTGTGTCCTCTTCTCTTCCCTTCCTCGTTAAGTCCTACGCTTTGACTCTTGACCCTGTCTGTTGTCTGATGCCTCTCTCCATCTCCTCCGCCCTGGTTTAGGTCCTTATCAGTTCTCATCTGGACTGCTGAAATAGCCACCTAACTGGCCATCTGCCTCTAGTTTGATTCCTCACGTTGCCCCAAAAATGATGTTTGTGAAACCCAAGTCTAGTCATGTCGCTCCTACTTAAGGGGTCCGGTGGGTCCCATTGTTCACAGGATAGTATGCAAAGCGCTTCGTTATCTGACCCTGCTGGCCTTTCCAACTTCACCTCCTGCAACAACCTCTACATGGCCTGGTGTAGAGGGCACGTACCTGTGTCACAAGGAACCCAGTAGAATCCATTGTGATGGTTTGTGTTCTTTCCTTTTGTTCCTGGAGTACCTGCCCCATTTCTAGCTGCGGAAATCCTCGTCCTATTGATGGCCAGCTTGAGTGCCATCCCCTCTTGGAAGCTTATCAAATTCCTCCAGAGACAGTTTAGGGTTCCTTCCTTCTATATTTCTGTAGCATTTTGCATATCCTGTTACACCCATCTTGCTGAGTGCTTCTGGCTCGATACCAAGGATGTTTCCTCTCCGGGTCAGAAGCAAACTAGGATGCGGATATGATGTCAGTGCTCACGAGACCTTACTGTCTGGCTGAAGGTTGGAGTGATAACCAAACAGGTAGCAACTGGATTTGGTCTGACCCCTCCTTCATAAACTATTCTGATTTTTAAGAGAGAGGCTTTTGAAATTTGACTTCCCAAACTACTCCTTTTATGCAAAAACCGTAACTTCAACATTTTGGGAAAACTAGTGTGTTCACTGATATTTTTAATACTTCCTGTGTCAGCAGCTTGATATGCACCCATTACTAAGACACAGCCTATTTAAGAAGCCCCGTAGAGTGCTTTGAGCTCTGAGAGTAAAAGCCTCCCCTGCAGGGGGGTGGGGTTAGAATGATTAGAATTAAGATAGTGTTTGCCTTAATGCTGCTGTCTTAGTGCCCGGGACCCACACCGGATACACACTAGCTACTCGGGATCCACAGGAGCAGTGATGCTCTTTGGCTATGTTCTCAGATGTATCCTTAGTGCTTAGACTAGTGCCTGGGACATAGCAGGTCCTCAGTAAAGATTTGTTGTGTGAGTGAACAAAGAAAGGGTTGGCTTTCAAGATTGAGACTGTCTCCTTGAACTCAACACAACTTTACATCCACTGAAATCCAGGGATAGGATTTCCAGGGCTAGAAGGAACTCAAGAAGAGTGACGAGGGTTGCTGCGGTGGTTCTGCTGGTCAGGGAAGGCCTGTCTGAGGAGGGGACACTGGGGCAGAGACATGAATGGTGGACGTCAGGGAGGAGGCCCGAGTGTCTGGGAAGCGTGTCCAGCCTCTCCCCCCACACGCACGGCCCCCACCCTAGCAGCTGAATTATTAAGATACAAAAATGTGTCTTCCTCTCGCTTCCACAGCACCCCTTTGGAGGTTTGCTTTCATTTCTAACATAATTCAGATATCAGGAGAGATCAATGCTCCTCCAGGTAAGTTAGCCGCAAAATCCCTACTCAACGCCCTGTGGCAGTTCAAAGGTCTCCCGAGACTCCATGGCTTTCCAGGGGCTCACAATGTTTCAGGTCACTCCTGGATCTGTGTCTTATGTCCACACACCTGCAGTCTCCAAGTTGACCCAGATGTACAACAAGGCCCCTTCCACAAACTCCCCCTCCCTACAGGCACAAATGCGCAAACCAGCTCCCATAATGATTTGTGCATATTTCAGACATTCCTGAAGACTGAGGGACTCTTGGGGAGGAGGTTGAAGTGGTTTGCCTTGCTTAAAAACGAACAAACAAACTTGACACTGAACCTGTGGCTTGTCTATTTAAAATGTCTTCTGGCCACCCCACCCCT
This sequence comes from Lepilemur ruficaudatus, assembly GCA_963574885.1. Lineage (NCBI taxonomy): Eukaryota > Metazoa > Chordata > Mammalia > Primates > Lepilemuridae > Lepilemur > Lepilemur ruficaudatus. The sequence continues at coordinate 64,217 of CAUYRT010013837.1, forward strand.
GGGGATTCTCCCCTGGCCCTATACCTCACAGGGTCCTTCACATCATCTGCCCAGCTTCTCCTACCCCACCCGCTTCCTCTAGTCTCCTTGTCCCACTCAGAGCAGTGCGCCCAGCATCTTTTGCTGCCTGGTTCCTGCTCTCGGAGCCTTGTGTTCCACCCAGGCAGATTCTTAAGGCATTTCTACCGAAGTGTCATCCAGGAGCAAACTCATGGTGCCAGCTGTCTGATCCATTTTTTCACTTCATGACCTGGGAAGAGGGAATTATAATATCCGCTCTACTCTAGGGATAAACAGAGGAGCTCTGAGAAGGGCCCTAAGCCAGTCTTGGAGAAAGTCGTTTGGGAGGAAGGCTTTGCAGGGGAGGTGACATATGGAGGGGGAGTAGGAGTTAGCAGGACAAGGAGGGAGATGGCACAACCCACAGAGCTTGGCAAGTTTAGCACTTGAGAGAGCAGAGCGTGCAGGTGGGGAGGGGAGGGAGTGCAGGGCTGCCCCAGTCAAGGCCAGCGCATCAGCTCCAGGGTGGTCATTGCATTCAGAAAGCAATGCGGAGCCAGGGAAGGATTTGAAGAGTAACACAAATAGATTTGCACTTTTTCTCTTTCTAAAAATCACTGTGAGGACTCCCTTGCAGATGGATAGATTGGAAGAGGGGAGAGAGCCTGGCGGCAGAGTGACATGGAGGGGACTGATCAGGGTGCTATGTCACAAGTAGACTGGACACCACCTGGGGATTGATGGGTGGGGTGGGAGATGAGTCAAGAGGACGCAGGGTCACAGTGAGGATTCAAGAATCAGATGGCAACAGCTTTCGCTTCTGGGTGGTGTGGCCATCTGCCGGGAGGCAGGATACAGCGAGAACCACAGAGAGGTTTGGGGCAGCAGATGCAGGGATTCCCTCTAGTCCTTCTGTGTCACCCATGGTGACTTGATGGGCTCCTCCCCCATCCTTGTCAGCTTCAGAAGGGACTGCCACCCCCTGAGCTCTGCGCCAGCTGCAGCTGGGTGTCTTTTGAGCACTTCCTTTCCTGGCTGGTAGCTGGTGGCTTGTGGCCTCCCCACAGAGAGCGGGAACTGGAGCAGCTGGCACTGCAGCCAGACGTGGAGGCAGCTGAGCAGAGCGTGGAGGGTGCAGGAGCCTGAGAGGAACTCTGAGCTGCTCCACGGCTGTGTGACCCCAGGCAACTCCGTTGCCTTCTCTGAGTCTTAGATTCTCTGGCTGCAACTTGGTGACGAGGGAGAACACTTACTTCAGACATGTGTTTTGGCTGTTTCACATAATACATATGGAAGTGATTCTTGAAGTGTAAAATCCTTTAAGAGGAGTGAAGGGAACTAGTATTTCTGGCTGGATGAGCTGAGGAAAGATCTGGGGGTCATAGATCTTCGCCCAGCTGCTCTCGAGAAAGATCTGAAGGTCATAGAGATAGTATTTAGAAAGGTTTTGGTGCATCTTAACTGACTCAGTCCCTTCGTAGTGAAAATAGGCCCTGAGAGTAGGAGAATGTACCGTTAGCACGATAATGTCAAGGTTCACATTTCACAACATGCAGGGTCAAAGTCATTTTAATCAGAGGAATTTCATGTAATATTGAACTATGTGATCTTCATAAGAAAATAATTCTTGTACAGACATTTGCCTTAATATTAACCAGGAAGAAAGAGGGCTCCATCATCACTGGCAGAGAGAAACCAAACTGGAGTACGGTTCTCACCATCCCCCATGCAGAGCGGCTGGAGGGGAGAGTCTTTCTGAGATGAGCAACAGTTCATGCGAACAGTGTGTGAGACCAGGAGTCGGGAACACATCCGTCCGGGTGTGGAGCCCAAGCCCTTCCTGCCACACCAGCAGGAGAGAGTCCTGGCGCCATGGCCTCTTTCAGCCTGGCCCACTCTTGTTCTCCTTCCCCTGAGACTCTTTCCCTACCCCCAGACACACACACAACACACACACACACGCACACACGCACGCACGCACGCACACACACATCGTCACTTGGACACCCAAGTTCCAACCCAATAGCTGAATGCAGCCTTCAGCTCAGGAAATGTGACAATACCGACCACCTTCCCTGGCCCTGCCCAAGGCTGGCTCAGGAGAGGGGAGACCCTGCACTGCCCCTGTCAGGGGGGCTCCCAGTGTGCTGAGGAGACAGCCCTAGAGGCATGTGACAGTGACCCACCCTCCAATACATCTCAGTTCTGGGGTTGTGGGATGCCTCTGCACAGACCCAGTACCCCTCCCCACTCCATCCTGGAAAGTGGGTACCTGGGAAGAGGGAATGTTCCCAGGGTTTCTAGGTGTCACTCCTGAAGAGCCCTGTGGGAGAGGGCATATGCCAGGAGCCCTGGAAGAAAAAGAGGCTCCCTGATGCCCTGATTAGCTCCACTCTGTTAGGAGCATCGGGGTCCCCCATCTCCCACCGGGCTGCCTGCCGTCCTGGGTGCTGGTTGGGTTTCAGGCACTGCAGACAGTGCGTGTGGAAGGCTGGAGGAAGGCTGGAGAGTGACCGCTAGTAACCCCAGCTGCACATGATGGTGGCCAGCTGCCAGGTGGCTCCCTGCCAAAGCCTCCCAGCTGGCAACAGCGCTGCAGTCAGACAGGCCGTGACTCCTGGGCCGTCCCGAGAGTACGGTAAGTTCAGAGCCTACACATGAAACACCCACCCAGAGACAAGCTCAGTCCAAGCAGGACTTCCTAAAGGCCCCCGGGTCTCAGGCCAGCTGGTGTATCTAGATTAGAAAAAACAGAGCATGTGAAGCTTACTCACCGCCCTCTCCCCAGCTCACAAAGCCGGTTCCCATCCATTGTGTCATTTCATCTGCCCAACAACCCTGAGGAGGGTTGGGACGACCTTGCCCATGGGCATGCTGCTCAGCCTCTCTGTGCCTCAGTTACTGACTTTGTAAAATGGGCAGAATAAAAGCATGTATTCTGCTCTCTAGCCGTGTGTCTTTGGACAATGTAGTTAACATCATTGTGCTTCAATTTTCTTACTATTCAAATGGGGTTAAAAATAGAACCAACCTCATGGGATAGTGGGAAAATTAAATAAAGTAAATCATCTAGAGCACTCGGAACAATGGCTGGCTACATAGAAAGTACTCAGTAAATGCTAGCAACTATTGTTATTTCTGTGGTTATTATTAATCATGGGACTGTTATGAGGACCAGCAAAATCACAGCAGCTGGCATTGATTGATTGCCCATTGACCATGCTTCTGGCACTGGGCTCAGTCTTTTACAGGAATTACCTTGTGGATAATATTAAGTATGTGCTAAGTAAAGCACCTAACTCATAGAGAACCCTCAACAAATGGTAGCCACTATCATTATAATTCATCCTTTTCCCCATTCTACAGAGGAGGAAACAGCTCTGAGGTTTAATGACTTGCTCAAGGCCACAAAACACTTAGACTTGAATCCAGCTCTTCTGGGGCAGATCTCCATGATGCTACAATACTCACCTTCTTCTCCTCACTCCTCCTCTGGCCCGCCCCTCAGCATTTGCTCTGCAGTTAAAACTGGCTTTCCTGCAAGGGACATGTCTGCTGCTCAGCTGCGAGTGCCTGCTCTGCGTGCGGCTGCTAAGAGGTCCTGCACTGGGAGGGGCTGTGCTTGCCTCCTAATGGCTTTTCCCCTTTAGGAGCGAGGAACAAGGGTCCCGCAGGCACAGAGGGTGCAAGGGAATGAGATGGGGTCAGAGAGATTCCCAGGAAGCAGACCTGGCCCCCACTCCAGCTCTGCCTTCTACAAGAATGAGATCGAGTCGCAGATGCCCGCAGGCTCACCGCTGGCCCCAACTCCAGCCTCACCCTCCTACCCGAATGTCCCTCTGCTGCGACTCTGTGGTGGAACCCTCCCAGAAAAGAACTCCAGTTCCTCCCTAAGTTGAGTCAACCCAGTCCACAGCCAGCAGCAGCCAGCCAAGCGGTGATAGGTGTTTGCCTGCGTGTCACATAACAAAGGCAATGTTTTGCTAAAGACGCGACCTCTGGACTGTGGGCAAGTCACTTCCTCCTCTCCAGGCCACAGTTTCCTCATCTGTAATGTTGAAATAATAAGACTCATCCAGTAGGATTGCTCTGAGGACCAGATAAGATGATATGTGTCAGAGCACGGGACCGGCACCAGTAACACAAGCAGGAAAGAAGTTAGCACATGGTACGCACTCCACAAATGCTCACTGACAGCTGAAACCGGCAGCCCAAGCACCAGGGTGGTTCACTGTAAGGTGAGCAAGAACACAGAGGGTGGAGAATGTAAGGATGTGAGACCTAGACCCTCACTGAAAAAGAAAAGCCTGTATCCAACACAGGTGGCTCCAACCTGGAAAAGGACATTTTTTTCAGAGACTTGGCAAAACCCCCCTTACCACAGAAGGTGGAGAAGCTACACGCCAGAGGCACAAGAGAGTAACTCTCTCTAAATTAGACAATGAAAAACTCAACATTCTCTGTGTGTCCAATAGACATGCCAACCGTGGCACATGTGCCACATGCACAGCCACCTCTGCTCTAAGGGAAACTGTCTTTCTGCAGCCCCCAGCTCCCGGCAGCCATGCTCTGAACTCCACCATGCAGCCAGCTGACTTCCTCCAAACCCCCAACTCCTTCCTCCAGCCATACATGACTGGAAATTTGGAAACTGCATTAAGCACCTGACCCCAGGATAGGCAGAAGTTTATGATGTGGCCCAGGGAGAGATCTGCCCTGGTGGGGAAGACTGGGCCAACCCAATTCTCCTCTTAGGAATTTATTATTTACTTACTTATATTTTAACATAAATGTATGGGGTATAAGTGAAATTTCATTATATGCATAGGTTGCATAATGGTCAAGCCAGGGCTTTAAGAGGAAATACAGAGAGAAGCAAGCACTTTACAGAAGCTTAAAAGACAGGAGTTTGAGAGAGGTTGGAGGGGCCATGATTAGCAGCAAGTGAACCAAGTTAGAAGTCAGCAAAAATCGTGAGGTAGAGAAAGGATGGAGTGTCAGTTTTTAGCGAGAAGAGAAATGGGCAGACACAGAGAAGCAGAGCTAAGGGACAATTTGTGTGACATTTCTTGGGGAGCACTTTAGAGACAATCCTTAAAGTCTGTTGCAGAGATCCCTGGAGGGGCTGGTTCACCCTCCACCTCCAGTGCCATTAGTTTGGTCCTATTTTGCCTTCTCCTCTTGGATTTCCGCAAGGTCTTCTCCCTTTTGCCTGCAGACCTTTCTTGGCTGGCTTTGACTGAGTCTCTGCTCCTTGCAGCCAAAGGAGCCCAGATCAGAGATTGGGGGTGAGGCCCACAGACTATGCTTTACTGACTTGTCCTGTCCCGGGAACTCGTGCCCATGGCTCGTGCAATTGCTAATTTTGTTGCTCAGAGTTGCAAAGACCCTGTTTCACACAACTTCCTTGCAAGAACTGAACAAGGAATAAAATGGTTTGGAATGGAATAGGAGCAACGAGAGCAAATGTTTAACTCCCTCACCTACAAGGCACTATGATAAGTGTATAACACTCAATCTTTGCTGCAACCTGTAAAGTAGGTATTATGCCCATTGCAAGGTGACAAAATGGAGTTCTCAAGAAAATGATATCCGGTATTTTTTTTTCCTTTCCCACTAGGAACCCCGAGATTCCACTGCAATTCTCTCTATTTTTTTTTTTTTTTTTTTTTGTAGAGACAGGGTCTTGCTATGTTGCTCATGCTGATCTTGAACTTCTGGCCTCAAGTCATCCTCCCGCCTCGGCCTCCCAAAGTGCTGGAATTACAGGCGTGAGACACCACACCCAGCCTACAACTCTCTTATTCAAGTCCTGGTTTTGATCCCAAGTTTTAATATGGAATAGAAAATACAGGGAACACCTCAACAATATTCATCTCTCTTTTAGTCTTTAGAGGCACATGAGAAGAAAACTATTAATGAATTTGGCCTGACGAAACCCAACAGAGCTGAGAAGGTCCCCAGAAACTTTAGCGAGTACAGGAAATTATTATCCAGGGCCCTCTTGAAGCCTAAGCCTGAGAGAGAGGAATGATTTGAGGCGGAGACTGAAAATCATACAAACTCAACAGAATGCTAATTCTCAGTGAGTTGTCACTCCACTCTGCATCCAATGAATAACTCTGTGACATTCAGATGATTGTGACCTGATGCCTTGCCTGCCCACATATCATCAGTAGATGCAAAAATGAAACTTTAAGAAAAAAATCAAATAGATCTGCATTGTCTTAATGGAGATGAAGTGACTCAATTTTCAGTGGTAACAGGAATATCACCAATTTCAGCCCCATCTCATTTTCCTTCTCTTTGCCATACTCAGATATCTAACATTGAATCTTCTGATCCACCTACAGGATCAACCTCCTTCCCAAACCAGTTCCCACTTCTGACAGGAGCCGAGGCAATATCAGTAGCCTTTGTGTCCCATCCTTGATCTTATGATCTTAGGAACTAGACATACTCCCAGATCCAAGATCTGATGTCCTAGCCTCAAAACCAATGGGCTCCCAAGATCCTACCAACCAGAAACCTGAATGATGTAGGAATAATAATGCAGGCTCTGCAGTTAGAGACACTTAGAGTTAAATTCTGCCTCTGCCACTTAACCTCGCACAGGGCCAGTGTATCGGTTAGGACAGGATAGGATAATCAACAATGCTAAAACTCAGCAACTTAAAATGAGATTTATTTGCCATCACAATGCTTGTCCAGCATAGGTGAGTGGAGAGCAGTGCTCCGTCTAGTTACTCAAGGATGCAGGCTGAAGGAGGTTCCATCTCATGATGTCACCATCACAACACATGGTCTCCAGGGATACTAAGATGGGGGAAAGAGGGCAGAAGGGTCAAGTTTGAGTTTTTAGCCATCTTATCCCAGAAATGACATGATGGCATTCCTGTTTGTAGTCCATTGGCTGGAACTCATCACATGATTCTGCCAACCTGCAGAGGCATAGGAATCATAGCCTTCCCTATTACCAGGGAGAGCTAGATAGGACTGAATAATTTCACTACAGCCAGGCACACAGTGTATAATTCTACTGTGTAGTTATTTTCTTCCTTCAAGATTCTTGCAGTTCCAATAGACCAAAGATCCATTAAGCTGGGGAAGGCCCTGTAGATTGTGTAGCCATCAGAAGACTCTATCCCCCCTTCTATCTCAACCTCAGTGCCTCAATGCTTAGTTCGCCAGTCTGTGTTTAAGCCATGGCCCTTCTTTCTGGTCAGTCTTGCCCTATTGTCCTTCTTCATTTTTTTGGCCTCCACTTCCAAGCTTGAGCCCTACCCTTACAAGAAGCCTCTAGGATTAGAGGCTTCATGTCTTGTCCAGCTCTTGCCAGTTATCCTTGAGAGCTGTCAGTGTTTTTAGCAGTGGAGTCATCTTGGATCCTCAAGCTTCTTGGTGGCCAAAGGCCCAAACAATTCACAGTCACGATAAATTTACAGCTAATGATACAGTCACTCGACTGTCCTAAGGAAGTGATCGGATATGTAGAAAAGGGTCATATACAAAGATGCTTGTTGGAGCATTGTTTATAATAGCAAAACCTTGGGAATAACCTAAATGTCCAGCAAATGGGAATGTTTATAAATACAAATCATCCACTTGATGGATGTGTTGGTTCTGCCTGCCAAGTTTATTAGGGTAAAAAGAAGAGGCAAAGCCAGATTTCTTATTGTGATGAAGTTAAGTGGGAGCTTTCCTGGCCCTGTGGAAACATTCTTAGTTTTTGGCCTTAAGAAGACAAGCCATGGGCCAAATCTGGCCAGATCCCTTGGCCACCTCCTAGTAGAGAGGCCTTCCCTGACCACCTGACTTATGAGAGCACCTTCCCCTCACTGCTCTCAATCTTCTTTCTTGCTTGATTTTTCTCTTTAGTATTTATCACTTTCTAAAATGTTATGTGATTTACCTATTTATTTAGTTTATTGTCAGGACGCTTCAATAGAATGTCAGCTCCATACAATGCAGGATGTTTCATCAGGTTTGTTCACTGTGCAGCAGGTGGAAGAGTACAAGACCCTTAGTAAGTTCTCAATGTATTTTTGTTAAATAAATTAAAATGACACCATAACATGTTGGTGTTCAGCACTTTACAAATGACAAGAGTCTTCAATACATGGTTTAGTATCCATTTTTGTTTAATCTTCATAATCGCCTTTTCAGGTAGGCAAAGCAGATACTATTATCCTCATTTTGCAAACAAAGAAGAAAGGTTAAGTAATGAAGACAGTGTTTGGAATAGAAAAAAAATCAGGACTTTGGATCATGTATACTTGGCTTTGAATTCTGGCTCTAACATTGTGATCTTGGATAAACTTTATAACCTTTCTGCAATCAGTTTCTTAAGGGGGAAGTAGAGACAGTAATACTTGCCTTACAAGGGTATGTCAAGATTAAATGAACTAATATATTTGGGAAAGTAGCAGTAGCATTTAGCACAGAGTTTATAAATTGACAGCCTTTGAGCAGAAAACTTACATCTCTATGTGCCACTCCGTAAGAAATTGGTGAAAAACAGCAGTCTTTGTAAATTCTAGCCCCCATCATAGGAAGAAGAGGCACAAACACATCTCCACCGTCTGCAGGCACCATTTACGCCAGCTACACCACCGCCTTCAGGCTGAATTTTGTTTTAGTTTGGTTTTGTCTACAAGTGTGTTAAGAGGCAGCTTATCTTAGGCAGGTGTTCAGCTTGGCTGCAATGTAAGCTGTTTCTTGACAGTTGTCTTACTCTAGCTTCATGTGTTTATTGAACTCGTCTGGCCCCTGTAGATGTTTTAAGTAATCTACCCCCAGCTTAGTGGTAAGTGTTTTTGGCAGCAGCCAGACCTAGTTTGAATCTTGATACTACCACTTATTTAATCTCCCTGACCCACAGTTTTCTCATTTATATAAAACTGGGGTACATTTGCCTCCCTAATGCAATGTGTTCCAAAGTAGGACACTTAAGCTCCCAGATTTGTAAGATTCCTAGTCCAGTCCCTTTCCTGATTTTCCAAGGGGACCGACCCTAAGGCTAGGTATGTGGATGAAATGAAGAGCCAGTTCTGTTTGCTCTCAAGGCTATGGTCTTGTTTACAGAAGAAGCCATGACATTCCTTACGGATTCCTCTAAGCCTTGCTGCTGCCACCACTGGTGTTAGAATAACCACTCCTGGAGCTTACGGTAGTTAGTCCCCAAAGATAGCCTTCCAATAATCTATGGCTCTGGATATTCATTCTCTTCCCTTAAATCTGGGCAGGTCTAGAACTAACTTTTGATGAATAGATATGACTGAAGTGACAGTGCATGTCTTCCAAGCCTAGCTTGCAAGAAATGATGCAGCTTCCATCTGGCTCCCTTGGAAAATGCATTCTGGGGGAAGCCAGCTTTCATGTTAGAATTCAACTACCCTGCAACCGCCATGCTATAAGGATGTCCAAGCTATGCATGTGAATATGCCCCGTGGAGGAAAATCAATCCCCTGATGCACAGTCCAGTTTTGTTCCTATTCAATGGCCAGCACCAATTTGCTGGACATGAGAATGAAGAAGCCATGTGGATATCCAACTCACTCAAGCCTTCAGATAACTCCAGCTCCAACCACCATCTAACTGTAACTGCATGACAGACCACAAGCAAGAACCTTCCTGCTGAGCCCAGAACAATCCCACAGAACAACGAGAGGTAATAAAATGGCTGTTTTAAGCTACATTATTTTGGAAATGTTTGATACGCAGCAATAGTTAATAGGTACAAGATTGCACATAGGGTTGTTGCCTGGCAAATCTGAAGCCATGTGGCTGAGGCTGAGCTTTTACTTCCAATTGCTGCCAGCATGGCTGATGGAATTTTTGCCCAGAAGACACTGTTCCTCAGAAGCAAGGGAGGATGATTCTTCTCTCTGCATCATATTTGGAGGAGGTTGCTCCATGGCAAAATTGCCTTATGCTTCCAGTATTACAAGACCTTCAAAACAGTCCTCCAGCCATTTCCCCAGGATTTGAACCTGCCTCCAGGATGGGCAGGTTGGGACAGGTTCTGGAATCTGATGCCAAACTGACTGTATCAATCGGGATCACAACAGAAAATAGATGGTGCTTTCATTAGAATAATTTGAATTCTTAATAAGTGAGTATTTACAAGAAGTGGATGTAGAGGACCCACAGGGATAGCAGAGTAACCCACAGACTATTAACAGTGGAATGTTACCACCTCCATGACCAAAAGATGAGAGGAAAGAATCTTAATAGAGACAGTCAAGTAGTGAAGTTTGCTTTGAGAGGAACAGTGTCCTTTAGTCTAGAAATATAGCCAGGTGCATAAACTTTCAGGGTTACTATGTTCTTTTTATTATTGTACTATGAAATGATCCTCCTTATCCCTGCTAATATTCTTTTCTCTAAAATCTACATTGTTTGACATTAGGTTAGCCACTTCAGCTTTTTGATAGTAATAAAATGGCAGATCTTTTTCCATCTTTTTACCTTTAAAATATGTATGCCTTCATATTTAAAGTGGGTTTCCTGTAGACAGCCTATAGTTGGGATTGGCTTTTTTTGTCCCATCTGACAAACTCAGTCTCCTAATTTGAACCCTTTACATTTAATGCTATTATTGATATGTAAGGTTTTAAACTACCATCTTGTTATTTGCTTTCAATTTCTCTATAGTACTTTGCTTACTTTTTCCTTTTTCTGCCTTCATTTGGATTCATTCATTTTTTTTAAATGATTCCATTATATCTCCTTTGTTGGCTTATTAGCTACAACTCTTGCTGCATTATTTTAATGGTTATCTTACGATTTATAGTGTGCACCTTTAGTTTATCACAGTCTACCTTCAAGTGATATTATATTGGTTTGCGTATAAGAAACTTAAAACAATACACTTCCATTTCTCTCTTCCTGAACTTCGTGCTGCTATTGTTACATATTTTACTTTCAGTTATATTTTAAATCCTAAAATGCAATGGCTTTTTTCTTTACATAGTCCATTATCTTTATAAATGATTTAAATAACAATAAATATCTTTTCTGTTTTCCCATTTCTAGTGCTCTTCATTCCTTTGTATCGATCCAGATTTCCATATGGTTACCATTTATTCAGTGCCTGAAGGGCTTTTTAAAACATTTATTGTAGTGCAGTTCTGCTAATGATGAATTTTTTCCACATTTGCACATTTTTAAAGGTTTTTATATTGCTTTTGCTTTTGAAAGATATTTTCACTGAGTATATGTTCTAGGTTAATAGTTTTCCTTTTCCTTTGTTCTTTAAACATGTCGCTCCTCTGTTTTCTTGCCTGCATTATTTCCTACTATAACTCTATTGTCTTTTTGCCTTTGTTCCTCTGTGCATAATTATCTTTTTCTCTGGCTGTTTTTAAGAATTTCCCTTTGTCACAGGTTTTAAGTAATTTTAATTATGCTATGCCTTGGTATAGTTTTCTTCATGTTCACTGAGATTTTTGTAATTCTTGGTTTATAAATTTCTTCAACTTTGAAAATTTTCCAGCAATTATATCTTTAAATATTTTTTCTTCAGTCTTCTTTGACTGAGAATGTTGAAATAGCAGACACACTTTGGCACTTCTGTCCTCTGGGGACTTCAATTATATGTGTTTAAATTTGTCCCACAGTTTACTGATGTTCTGTGGCGGGGGGCGAGTAATAGATTTTTTTGCAGTCTTTTTTTTTTTCCTCTGTGTGTTTCATTTTGGATATTTTGTATTGCTATACCTTTGAGTTCACTAATCTATTCTTAAGTAATTTCGAATCTGCTATTAATTTCGTACAATGTGTTTTTATCTCAGTTATCATAGTTTTCACCTCTAGAAGTTACATTTGAGTATTCTTTACATCTTCAATGTTTCTATTTAATATGATCAATTTTTTTTACTCTAGCTTCTTAAGCAATTATGATATCCTTTCAATATCCTTGTCTATGAATACTATTATCACCTATGTCATTCTGTGTCAGTTTTGATTGGCCAATTTTTCTCCTCTTTATGGGTAATATTTATTTTCCTGCTTCTTTGCATGCTTGGTAAATTTTGATTACATGCCAAATACTGTGAATTATACCTTGTTGAACAATGGATATTTTTGTAGTTCTATAAATATTCTTGAGCTTTATTCAGGAATGCCATTAAACTACTTGGAAATAGTTTGATCCTTTTGTGTTTTGCTTCAAAGTCTTTGTTGAGCTGGACCATTTTTCCCATTACTTAGGCAAAACCATTCTGAGTACTCTATTTGAAACCCATAAATTATGGTGTTTTTCACTCTAGCTGATGGGAACGAAAACTTGTAGAATCAGACATGCTCAGTCCAAATCTTGGCTCTACCGCTGGCTCACTGCACAGTTTTAAAGAAACCAGCTAATATATTTGGGTCTCATTTCTTGGTCTATAATGTCCAGGATCAAAATAAATAACAGATAAAACCTTTTTATCAAGTAAAGAGCTATCGATACCATTCATTTGTTTCCCTTCTTTACTAGTTTCCTTCTTTCCCATTAGTGAATCTGTCAACCTCAGTTGTGAAGAAGGCCTCTGCTTTCTGAAAAGTGTCCTTTGGGACACATCTGAAACAAGTCTTCTGTACCCTTTATCTACTTTTTTAGCATTATGTCCTACTATTCCTTTCATTATTTCATGCGTAGTGAGTTCCTCTATATTCCCCACACTGGGTTAATAGGAGAACTATTAACAATAGTTATAAGCAATAAGACATAGCTCTACTCTGAGAGCTTACAGTCCAGAAAGTGTGTCTAGTACAGCAGCCACTATGAAGTTCCCTCTCCCTGCCAAGCTCTCAAGCAGATGATATCAAGCACTTAAAGTGTTTTGAGAGGACAGATCTGGAAGGTGGGCTGCAGCTCAGAACTAGCTGAGTAATAACCGCATAGGGTCACCTGAGTGGATAGTGGATAGTGTCTGGTGGTGATGGAAGGAAACCTCATCCATGTGTGTGTTCATGAAACAGCAAGGTCACAGGTATCAGACGACAATGCAGGCAGCCTGCAGATACAGAATGGTCAGATAACCAGGACAGCACAAACCACAGCAAAAAGGGCCACGGCTTCAGAAGTTTCGTGAGAGCCCAGGAACATTATGAAAACTTTCAGATCTGAAAAAGGGTGAGCCAAGCTGCCTGCCTCTTGTTCAGACTGGCCTGGACAGGCTGAGTCTGCAAATACAGTGATGAATGAACCAGCTGCCAGGAGTGGAGGAGGAAACAGAAGCTCACATCTCAGGTCTCTTCATGCTTCCCAAGGAATGCCCTCCTCACTATTACCACCTGTCCATATCTCTTCCATATTTATAAGCCAGTTCATATTCCCCCCTAACAGAAAGCCAGCAGGACATGATTTACTTTTCCTCTGTACCTCCAAACATCCTGCTCTGTACCTCCTAGAAAACACATCATGTTTTGTCTTTCATTTGAGGACGTGATTTTGCCTCTGTCTATAATATAAATATCCTGAGGACAGTGATTACTAGCTTTCATATCGATTCTAATCTCGTCTCTCCATAGAGCTACATAAAGCTGAACAACTCCTTTAGCCCATTTTCTCATCTGTAAATAAACATGACAAAACCTGCCCTCCCTGTACCTCCCAGGTTGTGAAGTGCCATGAAAGTCAAGCTTATTCATGTACTTTATAAATAGTGACATTAGGCAAATGTGACTACAGATGGGGAACATAAAGGCACTAATATGTTTAAGAAATTTCTTTAGTAGGTTTTTAAGCAAATAATGACAGAATTAAAGTGAGGCGGCCCATCCCACCCCTCTGTAAGAGCAAAGTTAACAGCATGGGCTGCAAGACTACCCACTTCCATGGCAGCTCTACTTCTCATGAGCTTTGTGACCCTGGGAAAGTTACCAAGCTTCTCTGCAAGGACTATTTCTTATTCATTTTTATATCTCCCAGGTGCATAATTGGCATCCAGTGTCCACAGAAGCAGAGGAGCAAGTATGAGCTGCTACCCTAACTGGCCATGTGATGGGCACGTCACCTAACCTCTCTAGGCAACTTTCTTGATCTATACATCAAGGCTAGATGAGCTGTTATTAAATACTCTTATATAATAATTTAAATTTCCTTTAATAAATCATTCTCAAAGATCTATTTTATGCTTTATAGTAGAGACTATTATTTCAGTTAAAAATAAATGACTTCAGTGAGTACAAGTATGTCTGATGAACAAAAATCTTACTTGGCCTCTTAAGAGCTTTGAGACCTTGGCAAAGCATTTAAGCTCAGTAATGCTCAGTTTCCTCTTCGGTAGCTACATCATAGAATTATCATGAGGATTAAATAGTTAAAGCACCTAACACAATTAAGAGCACATAATAGATGCCCAATAAATGATAGCCAGCAAAGCCAAACAATGATTATAACTTAGCTTTAAAAATTAATTTTTAAAAATGGATTTTAAAAGCTTGAAATCAGTCTTCATGGGCCTCAATATGTTGAAATAACAGTCATTCACATTTACATTACCAGCCACTGAGAATTTATGAGCCAGTGGAGAGCCACTCCTCTCTACCTTTGTTTGTGCTGCTCTTTCCTCTGAAATAACCTTCCCCTCTTCCCCCCCTGATGAATTCCTATTCATCCTTTAATATCCAGATCAATGTCACTTCCTCCAGTGTCTTCCCCGCTCCTCTGGACAAATAGAAGCTTCCCAGTGCCCACACACATCTATGACAGCAGTCATCATGGGTCCTTTCAAAGACCATATGTCTTTATAAATCTATTTCCTCTATTAGACCATGAATCCGTCAAGGGCAAGGATGAGCACAGCGCATCGCATGTTATAGGTACTCTATATACTTGTGTTGGAATAAATGATTACAAGCAACAAAAAATATTTCTGCTTCTAGCTGCTATTTAGTAAATTTACTCATTATTTATAACAAAAAGAAAGGGCAAGTTCAAGGCCTGGTGTAACATTACAGGCTCAGGTGCAAGCTAAAAAAAAACTAATCAGAGTTTTTTAGAAATTCAATCTCAGATAGAAATAGGAAAGGGTTTAGTGATGGTTACTCATTGTATCATGACCAGAAAAATTCCTAAAATAGACGCGCTACATGCTGTATTACTGAAAGCATCAGAAGAGCTTTCAAACTCTAGGGAGTCACATGGTTCATCTTTTCAAGTCAAGGCAAACAAGAACAAGAACAAACCCAGGATTAGTACATTATAACTGCTGCTCCAAACAGGCTTAAAGTTTCAACCAAGTTTGGTGGAAAACCATGCTTCAGCCTATTTTTTTTTTAAGAAAATTATAACTCTGGTGCTCAATTACGGATGTTTGAAAACTCAAGCTGAATCATGTACATTTATATTCTGGGATCTATTTTCCCAATATGTGAGGAGTTCAAAAGTTCACATAGAGCATGTTTATGGCCATCACTAATTACCATGGGGAGCTAAGGGGAGTTACTCTTTCTGGGTATTAATTTTATTCATTGCAAATTAGAGCACTGGAATGGATGATTTTCAAAGTCCCTTACGACTCCTCAAAGTCGCAGAAAAGGAGAAGCACAGGAGTGTCATTTGGAATAAGCAGAATTGGCATCTGCTGATATAATATGTTTTGAGAGTCAAGAAGGAAGAGCCTCCATCCAAAAATATCTCTGCCACAATACAAAGGACCTGACTCCACAAGTTAAATGGTATGGAGGCAGTGGAAGACACAGAGGCTTTGGAATAAATCAGACCTGGCTCCCAACTCCAACTCTGACACCAGCTTTCTGTCAGTATGCAAGTTGCCTAATTCTCTGAGCTTCAGTTTTCTCATCTATAAAATGGTAAATATTCAGTCCACACTATTATTCAGGGTGTATCAATGGTGGTCAAGGTGCAGCAGAGGTCTGAGAGAGGCAGGTCTCCCCAGCCTGCAGGGTTTGTGATTAGGCAGCAAATAATGATTTCAGATTACCAGCCTCTCTTCTCCAACAAGGGGCAGGATGAGAGGGGTCCGGCTGCCTTCTGAGCCTCCCTGGATGTAGGGGCTTGGTCTGGCCCCCTCCAAAATCCCAGCCTCATTGGAAAAATGAACGCTTCCCAGGTCTAGCCAACACTATAGTCATATTAACCATCTCCAAATAATGGAGAGTTGACTAGGATATTGTTTTAACTGTGGCTTTAGATTTTTCTGACCTGCCATTTCATCCTTACTTGCCAACACCCCCATTGAATTGAGAGTTGACTGTAATAATACGTTAAGAGGTGATTTTATGGGTTTTTTCCTTTTGTTCAATGGATGACACAGAATCCCCTTAAATGCCTTTTAGAGGCTGGGAGACTAGAGCCTGATTTTAGAGCAGCAGTTTTAGAGTTGAAGAGAATCTGAGGGCCAAGGGGCTCACACAAGCAGAAGACCTAGTCTGCCATAGCGCTTCTTGGGAAATATGCAGGGTGCAAAAAAAAAAAGAAATATAGCCATGTCATCCCTCCCACGTATGGTTTTGGACAGGATAAAATGAGACAATTTCTGCAACATATCTGACATGATGCCTAACCCTTGGAATGACATTAAATGGCAGTTACTATTATTAATTACAGCTGATCTGTGTGGCTCCAAAGCCCACCAAGGTACTGCTATGCACATTGCCTCCCTATCCCAAACAATAGTCTCTGGACTCTTTGGATAATATATCACTATTAATTAAAAAAAAAAAAAGTTTAGCATACAGACTCCCTTGTGTGCGTATTTATTTGTTTATATAATGTACAAGTGCTACTTTACATGTTAAAACTTACATAAGAGAGACATTTAAAAGCAAGAGAATGAAGAAATAAAATCTTTAAAGAGGTCAGGTGCGGTGGCTCACACCTGTAATCCTAGCATTCTGGGAGGCCGAGGCGGGCGGATCGCTCAAGGTCAGGAGTTCGAAACCAGCCTGAGCAAGAGCGAGACCCTGTCTCTACTAAAAAATAGAAAGAAATTAATTGGCCAACTAAACATATATAGAAAAAAAATTAGAAAATCTTTAAAGAATATTTATTTTATCAATTTCTAGAACAACAACAACAAAAAAAAAAACCTGTAAGCAATGTGTCTGAATATGCTTCATTACTATTTTTTAAATCTTGGTTTAATATTTTGTGCCATAGCAATTTGAAGGCCTGCATCTAAGCTCAGTTTATATCAACACTTAATTCTAATGGTTGCCATAGCTGGGAAAAGAACCTCATATGGAAGTTCCAAATGAAACCAAATGAAAAGAAGTCTCTCGCTTGGCTGCACTTACTAAATCATAATGCCCATTCCTTAATCCTATCCACCATTTATACAGAGGTTTTTTTGTTGTAGTGTGGCCAATAAATCTCCATCATTCTTGATGCCAAAAATATTATTCCTGCAAACAAACTAGACAGGATTTCATATTTATATTTTTTAACAATTAGATTCAAAATGCACTAAAATTCTTTGGGAGATTATTAAACATATTAGAAAATTATTTTTCCAAGCGATTTAAGCATGCAAGTGAAACATATATAATTTCCACAACTAAACAATATTATAATACAGACATTCGCCAAGAGCCATTTTCAAAAGTGTCCTCTAGGTTTCTTTTAAAAAGCAATTTGTTTCTCATCACCAAATGTCAATTTTACCTTGAAGAAACAAGCTTTTTAATCTGAGCTATTTTTCTTTTAATTTATCTGCTAGGTAACATACTACTGACAAGCACCTGTCATCATACACAAGATCAATAAATTGCAGATTTGTCTTTCACTTCAACAATTTTTTTATGTGCTTTGACACAAGATAAACAATGAACCTATGTGTTCATGGCTACCTCATCTTATTATAAAGCCAGGGTCAGCAAACTATGGCCCTTGCATCATATTCATTCCACCCCTATTTTTATAAATAAAGTTTTATTGGAACACAATCATGCTCATTGATTTACATATTGTCTTTGGTTGCTTTCACCCCACAATGGAGAATTCAATTGTTGTGGTAGAGACCATATGGCCTGCAAAGCCTAAAATATTAATTATCTTCCTCTTTACAAAAAAAGTTTGCCGACTCCTGCTATAGATCATCATAAAGTTTGGGGGCCAGGTGTGGTGGCTCACGCCTGTAATCCCAGCACTTTGGAGGCCAAAGAAGGAGGACTGAATGAAGCCAGGAGTTCAAGACCAGCCTGAGCAACATAGGGACAACCCATCTCTACAAAAAAAAAAAAAAAAAGATATTAAAAAATTAGCTGGGCATGGTGGTACACTACTCAGGAGGCTGTGATGAGAGGATTCCTTGAGCCCAGGAGTTCAAGGTTACAGTGGGCTATGATCGGGCCACTGCACTTCAACCTGGGATGACAGAGTGAGACTCTGTCTCTAAAAAAAATAAATAAAAAGAACCTAGCAAATATCATAAACTGGGGAAAGTTAGAAATATCTGTACTTTCATCCAACCCAATCATATCAGAAACCTCCCACAATGTCAAATCTATCCTAATGTTTGTTTCTTCAGATATTCAGCAACATTTTCTATGCATCTTCCAATGATACTTGCTGACAAAGGAACACATTTTTGCTTATTATTTCAGCCAGTTTTTTACCATGACAGAAGAACAAGCGTTTCCCTAATAGTATGTAGCTTTTTAATCTCTGTTCCTAAGCACAAACCATAAATTGGTGAAATTATGTTCAGTGAAATTGAGCATTGCCTGACTAAAACATCACTGTTAAAAAGCTGTGACGATTTGCCTTCATACTCTGATGCTTTGTTTCTAAATGTCATCATGACCATGACAATTTTCATGCATAAAACTCTAGCACAAGATACACTTTGGGGAAATGTTCATTGTCAATGCTATTAGACTGAAATTTGTAGTTGAAACAGGCTCCATGAAAATATCTTTTTTGGGGCCACTTCTTGTCAGATCTGACTAGACCGTCATTGTTTTATCTCTTAATGTGGCTGACAAATAGCTCATCACCAGAGTAGCAGTGTTTGTTTTGCCATTTTCTCTTTGTTTCCTTGTGTTTCTATTTTAGGTGTTATCTTAAATTCACAATTTCTTTATAGATATCTTTTTAATTAAGCCTTTTGTTTATTTTGTGAGGGCTGCTTTAGTTCAAACAAGATAATATACTATTCTCAGAATCCACATGGACCCATGTAAACTACTATACATCACAGAATGCTGACAGCCAACATCCAGAAGAAGACAACTTGACGGAGCCCTCTGTGTTGTGGAGGCCTCACTATTCCCTCAGAGCACTTGTGAACTACACTTGACATTGGACCTATGTGTTATATATTCATAACACAACTTCTCCTATTTTTTAGATAAACACGTATGGCGGTCATAATATTTTTTTCATACCCTAGTGGATTGTCTTGTGCATTCTACTTTGGAAACCACTGTGCTATTTATTGATTCTGCCATTAAAAAAGCACAATGCCTGGAAGAAGGGTTATTCTGTTAATACTTACTTAGCACCTATCATATACAAAAACAAAAAAAAACCTATATATCAGGTGCTATGAGTATCACAAAGATGAATCAAAATAAATCAGACTTGGATCCTGCCTTCAACTCCAGCCATTCACTGATTTATTCATCCACTCAGCAAACAACAGGTGCCTTCCAGTTTCAGGGATAGGACCAGGCACTGAGACTTAGTGGCATGGCGACTTCTACTTCAGACATGGCAAACCATCCATCCAACTTGAGTTAGCTTGGATAGATTGGTCATTATCATGGAAAGTTTTCACTTTTTGGCACTTGATCTTCAGAAGCCCAATCAGAAGGTTTTCAATCCTGAAAGCCGCACAGTCAGCTGGCAAAGTTTCTGATCCAATAAGACTCTAGAGCATAAAGACAAGGCTCATCACGGACATCCTTTCAATTCACTTGTCCAGATTCTTCAGGCAATGGCCCCACTCTTGGCCCACTTTTCTGACTCTGGGCCAATGGCCCTTCTTTCTTTCTGTCTATATCTCTTCCATCTTTTCACACCTGAAGGTTTACTCCTTCTTCCCTTCCCTACCAAAGTCTTTAATGACTGGACTGAGTATTATCAGAAAAATCTTTTATGGCCAGTGAAAAATCAAAGCATGGTTAAAAAAAAAAAAAAAGCAAGCAAACAACAACAAATGGCACCCCTTCCTCAGAGCATGAAGGCACTTTTGAAACCATAGTCTTCAAAACACTCTTGTCTAAATCTCTATTTCCTAGAAGGAAAGGGAGATTAGATAGACGACAGAGAAACATAGAGAAATCTAGATATAGATGTAGATATAAATATAGATATAGATAGATTGTCTCAGTCTGTTTTGTGCTGCTATAACAAAATGCCTGAGACTGGGTAATTTACAAAGAACAGAAATTTATTTTCTTACAGTTCTGGTGGCTGGGAAGTGCAAAATCAAGGCACTGGCAGGTTAGGTTGTCTGGTGAGGACTGTTCTCTGCTTTCAAGATGGCGCCTTGTTGCTGCATCCTCCAAGAGGAAGAACAGTGAGTTCTCACATGGCAGAAGGTGGAAGGGCAAGCAAGCCCAATGCTGTGTGAAGCCTCTTTTATAAGAGTCTTAATGTCATTCATGAGGGGAGTAGCCCTCATGACTTAATCACCTCTTAAAGGCCCTACCTCTTCATACCATCACATTGGCCATTAAGTTTCAACACCTGAATTTTGGAGGGGATACATTCAAACCATAGCATAGATATATAGATTCTATTTGGGGGAAGGTGTCCACTGCTCTAAAATGAGCTGAGTGGTTTATTCTAGTTCAAAATAGTAAAGATAAGACAGTCTGAGTTTTTATTTTAATACAAATTTATGCTTAATACAAATTAAACATGAAAATACGCAACCTTATTATAAAGCCCTTTCTGCCTATAGACAGTGCTTTAAGTCCCCCAACACAGATGCTTTTAGGGAAAAGGACTGGGGTTCTAGTTATCAGAATGGAGATATCTGAGAGGAATTCAAGGAACTGAGAAGTTTGACCCCTAGGCTCTTTGCCAGTATTTCCCTTTGGTTAGTTTCCTTCCAAGAGTGAGAACCTGGAGCTGCCATGTTCTAACAGTACAAAGAGGTATGTTACGTAATTTTAAATGTTTTCCTCCTAGAGACCCTCTGTAGAGGGGGAAAAAATCTGTTAAGAATTTCTTCTGTATTCTTCCAGAAATTTTCTTGAATTAACTTCATAGCACTCTGAAGGGACAAGGACAGAATGAAGCCAGTGAGATATATTGTTCACAGATCTAGCTCAGCAAAGCAAGGATGTATCAATATTATGTCTGTTTTTTCCCCTTTTCTGATTATACTGAGTTTAAATTTGCAGCTGTAAGATTGCCTTACCATGAACTTTTACATTTTATGTTATTAAGCAAAATCCCAACAGGGAAGTACTAGCTAATGAGTTTTGTTTTGTCATCATGTCGGGCTTTTACAATACACTTTAAAACATCCAACATCTTGAAACAATTAACAAAACCATTGAATTCACAGAGAGTTGGTTTGTTTTTTTAAGATCTATAAACATAGAGGGATTTATTTTTAACTCCATGTCTACGCTGCCTGGTTTGAGATTTCACTTCTGCAAAACAGTTAGAGGTCAGACAATCTATTTTGTCACTGTGGTTTCATTTTTTGTCTTTAAATTTGAGGGACAAAAGAAATAGTTGGAACACCATATTTAAATAATACAACAGATTCAAATACATTTTGGAAGTATCTATACAATGTATAAACATATGACCAAAAATAGATACTGCACAATACTGTGAATGTACTAAATGCTACTGAGCTGCTCCCTTTAAAGTGGTTAATTTTCTGTTATGTGAATCTCACCTCGATAAATACAATTTTTAAAAGATGGCATTTAAGTGCATTCTACCTTTTGCATAGCAAATCTAATTAAAAGATCTTTTTAAGTCATCATCTATGACAAAAACAAGAATTAACCTTTGTTAAAAATCTACTCGGGGCAAGATTCTTTGCTAAAAGCTTTCTAATAAACAGTAGATATAATAAATAAATTATTATAGTTTGTTAGAAGGTGAGAGGTACTAGAGGAAAGAAATAGAACAGGGCAAAAAGGATTAGAAGAGACAGCAGGGTAGGAAGCAGAATTAAAAATGGTGGTCCTGGTAGGCCTCAGTGAGACAGTAACATTTAAGAAAATATTCAAAGGTTGAGAGGATGGTCAAGCTGATATCAGGTTTCTGGGGGAAGAAATCTGGAAGAAGGAGGAAGAGGGACCAGTGCAAAGGCCCTGAGGCAGAGACATGTCTGACATGTTCAAGGAGTGGCAAGGTCAGCATGGCTAGAATGGAGTAACCAAAAGGGAAAGTGATAAGAAATAAGATCGGAGAGGTAATTGAAGGGCTAACACCCTTGAAGGCTGTGATGAGGGCCCTGGGTGTTGCTCTGAGTAAATTGGGAAGCTCTTAGCAGACTTTAGGAGCCATGGCTGAAGCAGAAGACTGTGTTGAGAATAAAGTGGAAGAAGGGAAGAGGAGAAAGGCAATGGAGGAGACCTATTGGGAGGCTATTTCTGTACCCCAAGTGAAAGACAATGATAGCTATGACCAGTGAAATAACAACAGAGTGCAAAATGGTTAGATTCTAAACATATTTTGAACATGGAGCTCACAGAGTGTCTGACAGATTGGGTTCAAGGTGTGAAAGAAAGAGAGTCAAGGATGAGTTCAAAGTCTGGGACTTGAGCAGCTAGAAGGAGCGAGCTGCCATGAACTGAAATACACATGGGCTTTGAGTGAAGCGGGTTTGAAGGAGGAATCCCCCATGGGAGGGGAGGGGGCTGCAGTGACGATCAGAAGTTCAGTTTGGCACAAGTTAGATTTGAAATGTCTGTTAGAAAGCCAAGTGGAGATAGCTCATAGAATTGAGGTGATTTTTGGAAGTATTGAGCTATCCAGTCCCTCAGCCTCCTTACAAAGCAATAATATTTAATTATGGTGATATCTGTCAAACCCAATGTTTTCTTTTTCTCTAAAGACTGAAGTCCTTACCCTGCTTTATTGTCAAATTGTAACATAATTCTTCCATACTTCACTTTACATCCCCTCACCTACTTTTCTAGATGGGAATATAAATTTATCTCAGCCAATGTGTATCACTTTTTAAGGAAAAAAGGATGCTACTGCAATTTACTGCTATTTTAAGAAAGCTATGACTACATATCTTCCAACGATTATGTTAAAAGAGCACACGAGTGGTGATTGTCAAGGTGTATTTCCCAAGACTGTGCAGATCTAGCCAAGTGAAGTGTGATACCCCCCTAAAGTAACCTGCACCCTTATGACTGCAATATATGTGACACATCTTACCACCTGGATTAGTTTCCTATGGCTGCTGTAACAAAGTACCACAAACTTGGTGGCTTAAAATGACAGTAACTTATTCTCTGATAGTCCTGGAGACCAGAAGTCCAAAATCAAGGCCTCAGAGCAGGGGCACGCTACCTCTGAAGGTCCTGGGAGAGGATCCTTTGTCCTTCTCCCCGTGTATCTATTCTCTTCTTAGTGTGTCTGTGTCCAAATTTCCTTCATCTTACAAAGATACCAGTCATTCAATTTAGGGCCTACTCTAATCTAGGTATGACCTTATCTTAAGCTCATTGCATCCACAAAGACCCTATTTCCAAATAAGGTCACAGCCACAGGTACTAAGGGTGAGGACTTCAACACGTCTTTTCTGGGGGACACAGTTCAACCCATAACAACACCAAACCTCAGTTAATCATTCATTTATTCACTAACAACCTTACCTGTGCTTGGCATACTTGTAAATACTGGGTATACAAGAACAAACAAGATAGCACAGTCCTTGCCCTCAGAGAGCTCAGGATTTAGTGTGGCAGGCAGACACTTGCAGTTCAATGTGGTAAGAGAGAAGAACAGGGTAACACGGGAATTCACAGAACAGACACTTCGCTCAGCCTGGATGGCCACAGAAATGCTCTCTGGAGTAAGTGGCATCCAAACTAAGACCTAGATGGTGGAGTGGGAGGCACCGGAAAAAGGATTCCAAGCAAAGGGGCCACATTTGTTGAAGTCCAGATGTCAAAGAAATCATGCTGCTATCTGGAGACCACTGTGGTATCTAAGTGACACCAGCAGGTGTGACAAGAAATGACGGCAGAAAGGCTCTGTGCCAGACCAGAAATAGCTTTCTAGCCGGCGGCATTTTACCCATGGCTGCATTTCCCGTAGCACGGGTGGGAATTCAGCTGCTGGGGGGCCACTAGGTCTCTTCTCTGCAGAGGCAACCCTGCGGGAATCAGAGCCATCAGAGCCATCAGAACCGCCGCCGTGACTGAGGGCAAGGGCTGCAAGCTGCTGCAGCGTGTGGACGACAGGATGAGGCGCCTCCTGAGAGATGGCCAGACCTTCATTGGCACTTTCAAGGATTTCAGCAAGCATTGAATTTGATCCTTTGTGACTGTAATGAGTTCAGAAAGATCAAGCCAAAAAACTCCAAACAAGCAGAAAAGGGAAAGAAGTGAGTCCTCAGTCTGGTGTTACTATGAGGGAAGAACCTGATCTCAATGACAGTAGAGGGACCTCCTCCTAAAGATAATGGTATTGCCCGAATGCCATTGCTGGAGCTGTTGGGGGCCCAGGGATCAGCAGTGCTGCTGGCAAAGGAATCCCAGCTGGCGTTCCCATGCCCAAGGCTCCTGCAGGACCTGCTGGGCCAGTCCTTGGTGTTAATGAGCCATCCCAACAAGTGATGACCTCACAAGGAAGAGGTACTGTGGCAGCCGCTGCCGCTGCCACAGCCAGTATTGCAGGGGCCCCCACCCATTACCCACCTGGCCGTGGGGGTCCTCCCCCACCGATGGGCTGAGGAACCCCTTCCAGGCATGATGGGCCCACTTCCTGGTATCAGGCCTTCCAATGAGGATTCCCCCCCTAGATGAGGGACTCCAATGGGCATGTCCCCTCCAGGGATGCGGTCCCCTCCCCCAGGAATTTGCCCATCAAGGCCCTAGACTCATCTTGGCTCTCCTCAGCTCCCTGCCTGTTTCCTATAAGGCTGTATGTAGTCCTTTTATGTCCTTGTGGCCTATGAAACTGGTTTATAATACACTCTTAAGAGAATATTATAAATGAAAAAGAAAAAGAAATGACAGGGGATGGATCATGAAGGACAGACTTCGTAGGCATTTTAAGGACAGGACTTTGTCCTCCAGTCCTCCAGTGAGGTCTCCAGACAAAGAGTGTCCCATTACTCTGTTCCATGACTGTGGAACAGAGTGGTGGTCATTTGTCACTAAAGTAGTAAAGCACCAACATTTGCAAGTAGTTTCTTACATAAATGAAATCAGATTCTATGATATGCCTAAATTTACATTGTTTTCCCTCACTTGCTTTAAAATGATGGAGAAAGGGAGGCTGAGTTACGACTGTCATGCAGGAAATTGTGTGTAATGTGGTGTGCCCATAATTTGCTCTGAATGTGAATGTCCTTTTTCAGGTATGTGCCATATGTCAAGAAGGTGGAGAACCACATCTTTAGGCAATGGGACATTATTGAAAGGTTTTTAATTGGAGAGTAACATGATCAAATTATTCAAGTTGCATTTTGGAATGTGGATCAGAGAGGGCTGAGTGTAGAGAACAGATGAAAGACTGTGGGGATACCAATAATGATACCCTACACTGCAATAGCAGCAATGAAAATGCAGAGAGGTGAACAGATTCTAAGGGTATTAAGGAGGCAATATTTGGAATATGACTGTATGTGAGCAGGAAAATTGGTAATAATAAAGACAAAATCAATAAAAATTACCCCAACCATCAATCCTTAGTTTATCTAATTAGTTTCAAACTTCCTTCCACACCAAACCTCTTAAAGAGCACATTAAGAGGAAACCAAACGGATTTTTAGCTCAGACATACACAAGGCACAATGGGCATCTTACAGCCATGCAGAGCAGGCAGAGAGGATAAAACAAAATCCTGGCCCTGCATGTACACAGCTGAATCTTTGGGAGGAGGAATAAGCCCAGCTGCAAAGACAAATATCAGACTGGTGGCCAGATGGGTGAAGCACAAAGGCCGAAGGACACAGCAAGCCCAGGTGTGAGTGAAGCAACTGTTCCAATCAAGCGGGTGGAGCACAATGTGGAGGAATCCAAGCATCCTATCTGTCCTCCCTAGACAGGCCAACAGACAGGCAGGTGGTTGGTTATTTGTAGACAAATTGTACGTAGGCAGCAATGGACTGGTATAAAAATCCAGGTTCCTGTCCTGGGGACAAGGACTGGCAAGTGCCACATAGCATGTGCCCAGTCCCAGGCTGAGCTCAGGGCCAGTGTCTAGTCCTGAAAAGGGACTATGCCTTTGGGTAGGTGAGCTAGAGATCAGGCAGAAGCCAGATCTGTGGGCTGGGCTGCCAATGGCCATGGAGAGGACATATGACACTTGGGGAAACACAACTGTCTGAGTATGTCACTGAGCTATCAAACCCCAAGTTCAGGTGCATTTCTGGCCACCAAGTCCCACCCAGAGGCACTGAGGTGGTTGATCTACTTCCTGCCTGAATTGGTTTGGATTCAGGAATGCGGGTGGGGGCTGGGGGTGGCAACTGAAAGTGAGATGCGTCAGTGGTCCCAAAGGGGAGCAACTGGACAACATAAAGGCATGGAAATTGAGGCAGGAGGTTTGAGTTATTCTGCTGGCCTGTGTATGGTGCCCACCCTCAGAAGGACGTACACATGGGAAAGAAATGGCTACAGGTAAATTACCCACTTGGAAGTCTAATGGAAAGACATTAAGAAGTAGCCCTTCATTCCACCAACATGCATTGATCACCTACTACACTCATAGGTCTTTCTTTGGGACATGTAAACATGCTAAAGTTGTCATAATCTCTGCCTGCAAGTATCCTACAGTAGACGAAGCATGATAGGAGACTCACAAAAATAACTGTGAAAGGAGTGCTAGCCAAATGCTGTGGAGCACACAGGGAAAGTGAAGAACAGCTAGAAGAACAGCAAAGTCTCACAAGCTTTTGAGACCATGGCCATTTTTGTGTGGGCAGCACAGTTCTAGCTATTGCTGCATCAGAGATTTCGATCGCCTCTGGGCGATGCCAGCTGCCTCTGACTCCAGGTTTGAAGTCATTAGCCATTATTATGTAATGCACATCTCCCTCGACTATCTAAATCTTGAGTGTTACAATCTTCTAACAGAGGGAGCCTAGGATTCCATGTGACAGAACTGAAAATCCCTAGCTCTGTCCTTAAGTGGCCAAGTCCTCATTTCCTAACTTGCCTGAACTTCCATTTTACTCCCCCTAAAATGAGAATAAAGACAACACACGCTTCAAAAGGCTGTTACAAGGATTAAATGAAGTCATGTATATGAATGGGTTTTGTAAATTTTAAAGACTGGAAAAAAACATGTATTAATGTAATGGTGTCCCAACTGGAGCCTAAACTGGGTTGCAGCCATGCCTGGGTGTGTTTGATGAACTGGTGTGGGGGCTTCTGGGAGTCACCTTGCATGTGGCCAGGGAGGTGGTTTTGCTCACGTGCCAGAAAGAGACAATGACAGGTGGGCAGCACGTGGGAAGCTTCCGATATCTATGCCTAGCCCACCCCCGACCAGGAGTCAGAGCTCAACAGAGAGAGGGGCTCCCTCGGCTGCAGAAGCTCAGCTGTTTTCACAAGGGGACATTCCACTGCCAGTGGTGGGGGTGGGGGATGGGAAAGGGGAGTGCTCTTCCCTGCAAAGGGAGAACTCCAGGGCATTTGATGCTATTTAGTCACTTAAAGAGTTTCCTCTCAAGGGCAAGTGTTCTTGGTACAGGCAGGAGCATGTAAGGTATCTGCCATATCTCCCCCTCAAGCTGACAGGTGGCCTGGAAACATTGCCAATATGGAGCGGGGGAGGAAGAACAAGAGGGGATACTTGTGAGTGGCTGAGAAATGCTCCTGGGGATGGAGTCTCCGGGGTAAGAGTCAGCAATGATAGGCCACTGCCCCTAATATGACCCCAACAGTGGTACTCACAGGTGAGGCCTGGAGAAACTCAAGTCACATTGTCATTCAGACAGGACGAATGTTAGGTGCCACGTGAGTTCAGGTATCATTAGCTGCTGTTTCCAGTTGCTTCAATTTCTTCATTTGTTCGGGGAGCCTGAGAAGGAACGTGTGTTGCCCAGCAAGGCTGGAGGCCACTTCTCTTAACAAAGACCACCCAGAAGTGAGCCAAGGCGTAGGAAAGCACCCGATACGTACTTTCAGCAAATGCCACTCAAAGCTGTTGCAGTGTTGGGGAAACCATTTCTCTTGGCTCTCATCTCGGTGTTTTCCGAGGCGGGAATGCAGATGGAAGGATGTGTAAGATTGTGACACACGAGTTGTATGGTGAGGTGGGAAAGGAGGAGAGAGGAGAACAATTGTACCCCAATAAGGAAACATAAAATGTCCCTTTTCAGTGGAGATGGAGGCAGGGGGCATTCAAGGAGCTGGGGGCAAAGGCGAGCCAGAGAGAACAAAATGCACCTGCTCTAAAGATATGGCAGGAGGTTTGGCCAAGGGTAAGGACATTGGGTTTTTCCTCTCTCCCTGCAGCCCACCGCCGTTAAGTCTAGAATTCTGGCTCAAGCATCTTGAGACGAGCGTCAAACGTGCCCAGCATTGGACATGCCACGCAGACGCCTGCATTCACTCAACAAAGAGAGAGTAAATAATTCATCCAAGGTCTGCCAAGACAGCACTGTGGCACCATAATGCTCTCTGAGGTTGAAGGTTGGCTCTTGCCAGACAGGGCGGAACCCAGCAAACAACAGGAGTCTCCTTAGCAATTTGGAATTTCTGTACAAATGCCAGCTCACAGGCCACTCTGACCAGTCCAGCAGCGCCCTGGGCCCCTGCAGTATGCCTCAACCCAGCTTCACCCACAAATTGCTGCCTCTGACAGCCCGTTTCCCCAGCCCGTCCTGAGTGTCAATCACAGGTCTGACTGAAAGAGACATGGCCCCTGACGGCCGCAGAAGAGCTTGGTCTCAGGACAGGGTAGGGCAGGAGGGTAGTAGATCCACAGGTCCCAAAATGGGTAGCGAGTGGCTAACCGGTGAGCAGGCAGGCGAGGATTTGGGGAGAGAGTGGCATTTTGTAGAGGTGGGGTTACTTCAGCAGAATTTTAAACAGTGAGTAGGAGCTCACCAGGAGGGAAAAGAAAGGGAAGAGGACTAGCTAGAGCTTTGTTAGTGCTTAGTATGTGCCAGGCCATGTGTAAAGGGCACTTTGGGGAGAGAGAACAGCGGGTACAAAGTCTTAGGAACATGAAAGTGCCTGATATATGCATAGTCAAATTCCACACATTGGCCTATACACCAATACCTGCAAATTCAGTGCAGATAATGTTTCATGTACTGTGAGAGTTGTCAAAAGACAAGGCAAGAAAGGAAAGTCAGAACTGAAAAAAAGGCCTCAAAATTTTAAAAATGTATATATTAATATATATGTGCATAGGTCTGGAAAGATAGATGCATGTCAATATGTCAGCCTTGATTATAGTGGTGGAGATGCTGGAGAGTTTCATTTTCACTCTTTCTGTATCTATGTTTTCTTCCTCCCCAACCCCGCAACAAAAGGAAAAGAGGCTGAGGAGTTGGTGGGTCTGAATACCATCTTGGAAAGTGTGTGCTTGATTCTCAGGCACTGGGGAGCCACTGAAAATTCTTAAGCAGAAGACTGGGGTAGCAGGTATGAGCTATCGAGAGCTGCTTGTGTGGGAGGCCTTTGGCAATTCATTTCATTCCTGCTTCCCTGGGGCTGTCTTCCTCGTGCCACCTGCAGACCCAGAAGTCAAGCCTGTAGGAATAAACCTCTTGGTCCGTGAGATGGGAAGCCGCCAGTAATGAGCAGAGAGGCACAATGTGAGTACATTTCGCTGCCCACTCAGAGCTCCCCAAAACTTAACAGCGGGCACAAAACAACCTGGCTCTGCCCCAAGCACAAAGACAAGCGGGGAGGAAAGGACAGGTGGTAAAGCATTCATAAAAGCTAGGGAAAAAAGCAGATTGGTATTTTTTCTACAATGTAGGAGCTTTTATTACTAGAAAATAAAATCCTGTCTGAGCAAATGCCAGGAAAACGATTAAGGGCTCAATTTAGATCAGGAGGCTTGGCTGGGCACCGCCGAGCAGGGAGCTAAACAATGTCAGCCACACTCTCTGTGCACATCACGTTTGGGGTGAGCAGCCCGAGCCCCAGCTAGGCCTCTTGCCGTCAGTTTTGCAGAATTACAGTCAAGCCTTGGCCACTTGGTTTCAGTTAAAAGGATTGTGTGGAAGGAAGGATAAAAGGCTCTTGCGTGCAGACCAGCTATTGCATCTGAGGACTAAGAAGAAATGCAGCCAGGGTGGTGCCAGGCCCTGCAGAAACGCTTCTTCCTGTGGTTCTCAGGCTCCCCAGCCTGACCCAGAAAGGGCTTGGGAGGTGGAGGAGTATGGGCTGGTTCTGCAGTCAGGCAGGCCTGGGTTGGAGCCCCCATTCTACTGCCCATGGGAGCCTTGGGCAAGATTTTAATTTCTCTGAGTCCCAGTGTCTTCACCTATAAAGTGGATATAATAATGTGTAAATTGCCATGGGGATAAAATGACATGATATATGTAAAGTACCAATAAAGTAGATACTTGGTAGTTGGTAGCTTCTTCTTTTCCGTTTTTTTTCCCCCAGGGCCTCCTAAGCCAAAGAATTGTGGCGCAGTAGGAAAGGCATGAGATTAGAGGCTGGGAAACTAATGTTCCTGTCCTGGTTCAACTACTAATGAGCTATGTGATTTTGGGCAATTCACTCAGTGTTTCTGGGCTTCACTTTCCCCTACTAAAAAATATGGCTCTTGAATGAAATAATCTCTAAGGGTCCCTTCTATCTCTGATTTTAAATTAATATGATAATATTAATTAATTAATACCACTAAGCAGTTGCTATGGGCCAAGCTTGCTGCTCAGCAAAGCATATGCATTATCTTATCAGGTATTATCATCCCTAGTTTACAAGTGAAGAAAATGAGGTTTACTGGGTCTCAGGAACTTGTCCCAGATGGCACAGCTAGTAAGGACAGGTCAGAAGGTGTTTGTCCTGACTTTTTTTTTTTTTTTAAACTAATTAATGTAGCCCCAGGATTCCAAGTCTTTTTACTGAACAGGTATTAGAATCAAACCAATCTGCACATTCCAAGTCAGGTTTAAATAGCTGCCAATTCTTGAAACTATAACTGAGGTTTCAGGCCTAAGGAATACTGATCCACTTTAGCAGTGTGAAATGGGCCCCATGAAGGACAGACTCTTCTATCAGGAGGTGAGAAAAAAAAAGTACTGTGATTGGTCATTCCTGGGGCTTTCAACAGGAGCACAGAGAGGACACTGCCGTGGCGACCCAGAGACCCAGGCAGGTGAAGAGTTGTCAGCCAGGTGAATAAGCAGTCTGCAGCTAGGGGCTGGTACAAGCAAGCCCTCTCAGCAGAAAACATGGGTTCAAGCAGAGATGCAGGCCACTTGATTAC
This sequence comes from Lepilemur ruficaudatus, assembly GCA_963574885.1. Classification (NCBI taxonomy): domain Eukaryota; kingdom Metazoa; phylum Chordata; class Mammalia; order Primates; family Lepilemuridae; genus Lepilemur; species Lepilemur ruficaudatus. The sequence continues at coordinate 95,739 of CAUYRT010013837.1, forward strand.
AGCACTGTGGAGTAGGTAGAAAAAGAGAGTTGTGACTTGACAGCCAGCTGCTATCCCTGGGAACACAAGGCCTGAGTCTGACTGGCAACAAGGAAACTCAGGAAGAAATATCAAAGCCCAGCACTCATGGCCAGGCCACAGAGCGCAGGGCTGGGTATGTTGAGCTGTTGCTAAGCCCTGTATCAGTTATCTATTGTTCTATGACAAACCACTCCAAAACTGAGTGGTTTAAAACACCAGAGATGTATTACTTCTCACAATTTTATGGGTTGGTTGGGCTCGGATGGGCAATTCTTCGGCTCTGTGTAATGCCAGCTGGGCTCACTTGTGTGGCTACTTTTGGCTAGGAGCTCTGCTGGGGCTAGAGCATCGATGATGACTTTACTCACATGTCTGGCAGTTGGTGCTGGCTATCAGCTGGAACACCTCAGTTCTCTGCCACCTGGTCTCTCATCCTCCAGGGCCTCTCTCCACATGGTCTCTTCACCAGGATAGCCTGGACATGTTTACATGGCAGGTGGCTTCCAAGAGGGCAAAATCAGAATCAGGTCAGTAAACAAAGAGTCAAATGCATTTCTTTACACTAGCAATGAGCACTTTGAAACTGAAATTTTAAAAATAGTGCCATTAACAGTTCCAAAACATGAAATACTTAGGTATAAGCAAGCAACTACAAAACACTGAAGAAAGACACTTTGAAAGAGGTAAATAAATGAAAAGATATACCATGTTCATAGATTGGAAGACTTAATATTGTTAATACTTCAATTATCCCCAAATTGATCTGTAGATTTATGGAAATCCAAACATTATCCCAATCAAAGGAGCAAGTTTTATAGATATTTACAAGCTGATTCTAAAAAAAGGCAAAAGAGGCCAGGCACAGTGGCTCACACCTATAATCTTAGCAGTTTGGGAGGCCAAAGCAGGAGGATCACTTGAGGCTAGGAGTTCAAGGCTAGCCTGGATAACACAGCAAGACCCCATCTCTACAAAAAATAAAAAATAAAAAAATTGGCTGGGCATGGTTGCGCACACCTATAGTCCCAGGTATTCAGGAGGCTGAAGCAGGAGGATCACTTAGGCCCAGGATTTCAAGGTTACAGTGAGCGATGAGTGGGCCACTGCACTCTAGCCTGGGCAGCAGAGCAAGACATTATCTCTAAAAAAAATTAAAAAATAAAAATAAATTTAAAAAAATCTAGTTAATATTCCTCCAGTTCTGCCCTGGAGAAGATACCAAGTATTGTCCCTGTAGCAAAGAAATATTGTTAAATATTTCACCTCCTCATTAATAAAAAATGATAATTTAATGAAAAAAATGCCATTTTGTCTTATCATTATATATCTTTTAAAAAATTTTAATAATACCCAGTATTGACAAAGGTATGATAAAGTGGGCACAGTCAGATGCAATGAGTAGGCATGTGAATTGGTACAGCCTTTTTGGAAGGCAATATGGCAGTATGTATCAAAAGCCTTAAGTGCTCTTACTCCTTGGAAAAATAAAGCCACTTATAGGCATCAATCCTCATGAAATAGTCAGAGATTCTGATGAGGATCATTATCTTTTCTGCATCGAAATGCTGTCTCCTGCATCACACCACAGACGTGCAGTGGGTCCTAAACAAATGTTGCCAACTATCTGGATGGCAACTGACTCTTATAAAACATCTGCCTCCAGCCAGGAGACTGGTAGGAAAAACCTTCTACCTCCTGGGCCTGTTTGGTCAGGACGCTGCCTTCTACGTAACAGCATTCAATGACTGCCTCCATTCCCTGCGAACAACTAAAGCGATGGGTGTGTGCCCAATGAGTTAGTGAGTGACACCTCTTACCATAGAGACAACAGGGTTCCTCATCCAGACTGACTGTTTCGTGAGAGACAAACCGACAAGATCACATGAAAGACAACAAGACAGCAAGAGAGCCAGTTCAGTAGACCCTGAGGATTGCTGGGAAAGTGAGGGAACAGGCTAAGAGGCCGCTGGGCTGAGCCCAGGTTACAATGGCAGATTCAGGCAAAAGCTGATTTCTAAGGAGGTCAGGGAATTCAGGAAGATAGCTCAGCTCACTTCAGCCTTCAAGAGGAAAAGAAATATCCTGCTCAGCAGCCAGAGAGAGGAGGGCCTCAGCTGAGAAGTGAATCATGGGGGGAACCTAGACACTTTACAATGGAGAAAGACCCTGACATGGGATGCAGGGTCTAGGCCTTGTCTCCGGACCCCACGAGCAATCCCCATCTCCTAATCACAGCTACTCTCTTTGATGTCAGTTAATGTTCCATTAATCCCCTTGCTCTGTGATATTATCTGGGCTCTGCAATTCTACATCCCCATCCTGGCTGTTTATGCAACTGCCTCTGCCCTGGCTACAGTGCTCCAGAGACCTTCTCAGTTCTGCTATCTGGGCTCGCTCCTCTGCCCCCAGCTCCCAGCCATCCACTCCACGCCCCCCCCACACACACACCCTCTCCCTCAGAAGTTACAACAGCCACCATGAAGGCTGAGCTGACTGGTCTAAGTTATTAAGGAAGCAAGGAATCTTCCCCTAATAGTATCTCTTAAGGTGGAGAACACTTAATTCTGTATGCTGGCTGTCACAACAGCAATGATCATTCCTAAGACTTACTGAGTGAGCGCTCACTGTCTTCTAGGTGCTGTGCCAGGCACTCTACATGCATTACAAATTATTAAAATTTAATCCATGCAGGAAATCTATGAGGTGAGTACTGGTATTGTCATGATTGACATACTCATTTTACAAGAGGAATTGAGGGCTCAGAAAAGTTAAGTAATGTTTCCAGGACAATAGGGTTAATAAGCAGACCAAAGACATTACTTTGAACTCATTCATTTAGCAAGTATGAACAGAGTACCTACCATGTGCCAGCCACCACTATGCTAGGCACAGGCACTAGGCTATATTGGTGAATAAGACAGACCTAGTTCCTGCCCTCAAGAAACCCATTGTCTAGTAGATTAGGTCAACCTCAGACCACTATAGCTACCTTACTTGCCTGTAGAGCCAGGATTCAAATTCATGTTTTCTGCACCAAAGCCGAAACCCATAACCATAATACTCTCTTCCTCTCTCTTACTGGAAATTGTCTCTCTAGGAGAAATATGAAGTCTTGGAAGTCCCCAGGCTGAAGTCAAGCTGCATACCTGTGTGACCAGATGTTGATGTTGGAGTAGATGCTGTGCCTAGGTTAGATGCTCTGAACCAGACTACTGGACACATGGAACCTTTTTTAATACTTCACTGAAGTATCACTTTCTCAGTAAGGCTGCTCTAACCACGTGTCTCCTATCAGCATAGTCAACCAATCTTTCTCTGCTTGCTTTTTTCATCATACTTATAATGTTATTTTATATTACATTATTTGTTTATTACATCCATCGTCTAGTATGTGATTCTTCAGACTTTAATGTAAGTCACCCCAAGGGCAGGGAATCCTTACCTGTTTTGTTCACTAATGTATCCCCAGTGCCTAGACAGAGCCTGGCACACAGAAAGTACTCAGTAATTAATTTTGGTGTAAATCAATGAAAGTAAAAATTATGTACAGGGTTAGCAGACAGGTGGTGCTAATTAGGAATAAAGGACAAATAAGAAGTGAGCTGGGAACTAAGTTCCCAATGTGTAGGCTAGCAGTTAACCTCCTGGCAGTCCAGAGAGGGATACTGTAAGAACTGGAAGAGGTGGCCAAGTAGGTCACAGCCTGGAAAACAGAAGACCCTGCAGGAGGTAGAGTGTCTATTCTTCTCCGTGCTCAGAAGCATGTCCGATATCTGAGAGCCAGGAAGCCAGGGTGGATCAGGAAGCGTGTGGCCTTCTGTGTTCTGCAAGAAGCCCAGGGAGTCCAGGGGTCAGATGAACAGTCAGGGGTTGGGGATCAAAGCAGGCAAAGGCTGAAATCCAGGAAGTCTGAGAGAGCAAGATAATAGTATCCACCCACCAAAACACGGAAAAGAGCTTAATCCTGAGAAGAGGAATAGCAGAAACTAAGATTTCTTTCAAGTTTTCTCCCAAGAGGTATGTGGTCCTTAGATCCCCAGGAGTGAGCAGGAAAGTCAGTATGGTTTAAAGGCATGGGCAAATCTCTTCCTAGCTTCATGTTTAGCGACTTCATGATCGTAGCTTGAAATTGGCCGTGGCAGAAGCATTTACACCATAGCAAACAGCCCTTAAGTTAAGGATGGGTTCTATACTTTTAAAGGGTTGTGAAGAAGAATATGGAGGAGGAAGAAGAGCAGGAGAAGGGGAAGGAAGGGAGAAGAGAAGGAAAAGAAGAAAAAGGAATGGGCCGGGTGTGGTGGCTCACGCCTGTAATCCTAGCACTGTGGGAGGCCGAGGCAAGAGGATCGCTTGAGGTCAGGAGTTCCAGACCAGCCTGAGCAAGAGCGAGACCCCATCTCTACTAAAAAATAGAAAACTATAAAAAATTAGCCGGGCCTGGTGGCATACGTCTATAGTCCCAGTTACTTGAGAGGCTGAGGCAGTAGGACTGCTTGAGCCCAGGAGTTTGAGGTTGCTGTGAGCTAGGCTGATGCCACAGCACTCTAGCTCGGGCAACAGAGTATGACTCTGTCTCCAAAAAAAAGAAAAGAAAAAGGAGGCACAGAGACCACACATGGCCTGCAAAGCCTAAAATATTTACTATCTGGGCCTTTACCAAATGTTTGTCAACCCTTTGTCTAGCAAACTAGACAAATCCTACTCATGTACATCCACCCTAATTGGCCATTAAATGAGCAATGGTTGAGCCAGGACTTGGCCTGAGGAAAGAGCCAGGAGTAGGCAAAGTGACACTAACAATTACAAGGAATGAGGCTGGATATCACCTAGGCTACAGCTCAGTTATCAAATAGAAATATGTATTTGCACGTATTTGGCTAGGTGGGCCAGAAGATGAGACTGGGGCTAAAAGTTGAATGCCAGGGAGGGCAGGTCAGCAGTTAGCTCAGGAACACAGCAGCAAATAGAGTCAGACGATCCTCACTAGAGCAAGTCGCAAAGGCAGAGAACAACAGCTGATGCTTCCAGAATGCCTGCTACATACCACATGTTGCTCCAAGCACGTTACACATATTAACGCCTTTAATACTCCCAATAGTCCTATGAGGTTGGTCCTATTATTATTCCCATTTGGCAGGTGAGGAAATTGAGGCACAGAGCAGTGGAGTAACATGTCAACAGTCACACAGCTGGCAAGTAATGCAGCCAGGATTTAAAACCAGACAGTCTGATTTTAGGATCCTTATTGTTAACCACTACACTGCACTGTCTCTCAGACAGACAGGTGGGAGAAGGAAGGGAAGCAGATGGAGGAGAACAGGAAAGAGTGTGATGATGAGCTGCATCTGAACCCCAAGGATGAGCAGAGAAAACCAGGGTCCAGTCCACAGTCAGGTGACAGGGAACATTCCCCCAATCTGTGACAAATGTGACCAAGCCTTCCCTGTGCCAGCCTCTGTGTCGGATGCTTCGGGTACAGAGGTGAGCCAGACTCAGCCTTGAGGGCAGACAAGTGATTCTGATCTAATCTGTACTGGGGGCTCAGTGGAGCAAGCAGCTCCACCCTTGAGGCAGCTGCCCCTGTAAGCTCAGAGCCAGGTGCCAGGGAGGTGCAGCTTGGGATGCCCAGCACCACTTGGAAGGATCATGCTCCAGAACAGGTGACCAAAAGAAAGGGCTTGAAGGACAAGTCAAAGGACCATCAGAGAGCCCAACAAACACCCATATGCAGAAGAGAAAAGCAAAGGCATAAGTCCTGAAGAAAGTGATGGGTCTAAGCCAGAGACAAGGCAAAGCAGCTGTTAGAAATGGTGCGGTAGACAGCTGAGAAGCCCAGATCAACCAGCAGAAGCCAGAACAGGGCAAGCAGAAGTGGAACGAGGGCACAAATATGTTTGTCTGGGTCTTTATGCCACCCCACCTTCCCTACCTCACGGCCTTATACTCCAACTCATCCACCAGCCTTATGCACCAGAAACCTACTGAGATTGGTGCCCCTAGAACTGGGAAAGACCCGTCCAGAGCTCAGCACTGTATGTCAGTCCTCCACCTGCCTCCCCTGCCCTGCAGGCCAGCTGACCCAGGCTGAGCTAATGACCTTCCTCTAAGGAGAAAGGTGTCAGGCTCCTTTGCTTAGTCACATTTCTCCCCAGCAATATTTCATCCAGAGCTTAAGGTTGCCCATAACTTGGTGATGTTGGTGACTTCACCATTCTCCCTCTTGGAAATGAAGTGACTCAGCTGTCACCAAGGCCAAGATAACAGTGGGAATCATCAGTGGTTCTTTGCAGAGCAGAGAAATGTCAGGGCTATTGGGTGTCTGAATGGAGCCAGAGGTCTTGGGTTTAACGTAGCAGAAAAGAATGACAGTCTAGAGTTGCAGGCTATTCCAACAATTATCAAGTCCCCAGGAGCAGCTCTTATTAAAGACTTGCTTACTTTGTTCTGACATCAGGAAGGGCGGTGCACTAGACTATAGTATTTCCTTCCTGATTTCCAGCATACCAATTGACATGCCTGCACAGGGTACTGCTGTGGACTCAGTTGCTGCTGTGCTACCGTATTGGACATTTATGCCTCCCACTGGGAACTACTCACCCTGCCCCTTCCACGTGGCATGTTCTTGTGTGGCCTTGTCTTCTGCCATCATGTTTGATTAGTCAAGGTTGCGCATTTGATGCAAGGTGGCCAATCAGAGCCTTCCCTGAGATTCTCCCAATTGGAAAGAGAATATCATTCTGTCTTTGGCGGTAGAAGTTGAAGGATGTAAATTTCTGAAGCTTTTAGTAGCCTCCTGTACAACCACGTGGAGGAAGGCTGTCTGCGGTTAGAGAAGATGAAAGTGCAGAGGAAAGCAGAGGTTAGGGAGGTAGAAAGAGTCTTGGCAGCATCCGAGTCTCGGGATCCACTTCTTCCTGAGGCCAAGTTGCAGCCATGTTTTCTGCAGTTTGGTCACTAGATTGCTTATTGGATTCCATGAGCAAGTGAATTTGAATGTTTTGCCTAAGCTGTTTCCAGCCAGAGATTTTTTTACTTGGATATAAACAGTGTCTGAATCAATCTGCACTTCTATGTGGTGGTATGAAAAAAGTAGAGTGCTCCAGAACGCCCCCATGAGAACACCCAGCTGTGCTCTCATTGTCAGAGTAGGCTTAAAGAGGGTGCCAGTGTGCAGTGGCAGTCTGTCCCCAGCCCAGGCAGCCACACCAAACCCAACATGAGAGGAACAAGCAGCCACCGCCTTCTCTATCCTTATCCACACCTCACCGCACCTCTGCTTGCTCTAGCATCTCTCTAGCTTCTCTCTTGTCCAGCCACTCCAACAGATGCCTGGTTGGCCTATTTCTCTGCATTCCAACTCACCATTTCATTCCTGGCTACTTCATCCCTTATAGTATGTTCTCCAGGTGTTCAGACCCTGCAGCCAGCAACCTAAGTTTCCCTCTGCCAGTCAGCATCAAGGGCTGGGCCTAGGTGAGTGCAATGAATCCTTAAATTCATTTGAATGGAACTGCCTTAGGAGGTCAGGAAATGGAAAAGTCAGTGTGGGAATCAAATGGCCTTGAATTTGGGGAGATAGAAAGGACATTCCAATCTGGAAAAAAATAGACAAAGACACTGAAGCAGGAAAGAGCATAAGGACAAAAGGACTGGAAATAAGAAATAAGCCTGGGTGGGGCATGGTGGCTCATGGCTGTAATCCTAGCACCTTGGGAGATCAAGGTGAGAGGATTGCCTGAGGTCAGGAGTTCAAGACTAGCCTGAGCATGATCGAGACCCCCATCTCTACTAAAAATGGAAAAATTAGCCGGGTGTGGTAGTTCGTGCCTATAGTCCCAGCTACTCAGGAGGCTGAGGCAGGAGGATTGCTTGAGCCCAGGAATTTGAGGTTGCAGTGAGCTATGATGATGCCACTGCATTCTAGCCTGGGTGACATAGTGAGACAAAGGAGAGGGGAGGGGAGGGGAGGGAAGGGAAAGGAAGGAAAGGGAAGGGAAGGGAAGGGAAGGGAAGGGAAGGGAAGAGAAGGGAAGAGAAGGGAAGGGAGCCTGGTTGGAGTGGAAAGAAACAAGCATTAGGTAAATCTGAGAGATATAATGGGGTCAGATTACACAGGCTTTTTACAATCAGACAGAGGAGGTTGGACTTGATATGTAGACAGGTATCACGGTAGGTTTTGATCACAAAAATGACATGTGTTAGGTCCAGAGCTGAGAGAGACACACAGGAACCTTCATGTGTAGCAAAATGCTGTTTATTTTGAGCCTCTGGGGGCAGATGGGTGGAAGCGAAAAAGTATCCACAAGAGTAAAGGGAAGAAGAGCCTGGGTTTTATAGAGAGTTTTTCCGGGGGGTGGAGGGGGAGTAAGTAAGTGGGCCAGAACAGCTGCCTGTAATAAATTCTTTCTCAAACAACCAACTCCTAGGACCCCTGCCCCAGTCACATCCATCCTTCAACACTGACGTGGTCTTTATCAGGAGAGCTAGGGAGGGATAAACTTCATCTCTATCAGGGAGGGAGGAGGAAGAAATGCTTCCTGCATCTGTCTGTTAGATTTACAAAGTCTGGCCCTCTCCTGACTCCTGCGGCTATTGTTTTACAAGCCTAAGTTTTGCATTAACCACATTCTGTCCTATACATACTTTTCGGGTTCCCACCTGAAACAAACCTAACACTATGTATTTTTCACAGGGGATGAGAGACAGAATATCTCCCTCGTTTACACGAAAGATGAAAGGAGGAACAATGCTTATTCTTACTACCAAAAACATTCTTCACTTTCTTAAAGGATTTTTCACTGGCTGTCTTGAGTCTTTTTCTTGGTAGTAGTGCTGCTTTAAAAGTTAGTTGTGTTCAACACAGAAATTTTGAAAATGTAGACAAACTAAATAAAAAATGAAAGTTGCCCCAAAATTTCACATATAAAATAAGCATTAAGATATTTGTAGACATCATTCTGGAATGATTTATAATACAATATATATACACCAAAAACTTTATTACATTATATAAACACTGTCCTTCATATTTAGCAGTATATTTTCCCATAGGTTTCTCTGAGTGGTAAATACTACTTATTACATTTAAAATATCATTTGATTTGCAAAAAAATTGAATTTACATGTACCCTTTTAAGAAATTTATTCCATAGCTCAAATTAGCATTTTCCTAATTTGTTCTATGTAAAGTTAGTGTTACAAGATATTCTGTCTCAAATAAAGGGGTTAAGTTCATAAAAGGCTGCATCTTTTCTGGGAATTAAAGGTTTCTAGGTGTTCTATAATTAATTGATCAAAGCTAAATGAAGTTTGCTCCAGGAAATACCTTTTCAAAGAAAATTCATTCATATTTGTGTAATTCTAATTGAAATTAATGTGGTCAAAAACAGAGTTCACAACACCATGCTGGTCCAAATACCGTACATCCATAGAAATTATTGGAGGCCTCATTTGCTGGGACAGTGGGGATCTCCCCATCACCCAAGGAGGCCAGTAGTGGCCACATGGCCACTTCACAAGGACATAAAGACCAGAATTCAAGCATCTGCTTAAGATTGGATAATTGCTAAGGTCCTTGTCAACCTTGAGACTCTGAATTTTAATTGAGGGCATTAAAAAAGTCTCCCTTCAAATCTAATCACTCATTTGCCAGCCAGGAGTAAGCCATTTCCCCACTTCCAGGTCTCAGTTTCTTCAACTGTGAAATAAAGAGTCTTTGTCTGAGCCCAGGGCTGTCATCTGATGCTGGACCACAATCTCTAGATCCCCTTGGGGTCCTGGCCAACAGTGACATGTTCATGCCCCTTTAGCCCCCTGGCTTCCACAGCCTCCCGGAGGGCCTCTATTCTGTCTCTTTGTTGAGGAAGGAATGGTATAAACAAACAAAATCATCAAGAGTTGCTCATATGTGCACACAGAGCACGCACCAAACAGCTGGAAAACAAAGAAAGTAGGTGAAAGGTGAAGTTGTTTTGCTGAATGGGTGTCAGAGGTTGGTTTATAAATCTGCAGGGAGCTCCACTGATACCAACACTTGCTCTGAAAAATCTGTTCACCGAACTTCTAGCCTCCCGTCCCCCAGCTGGTTTCTTCTGAAAGGCCTAGAGGCAAGGAAAGTCTAGTTTTTGGTTTTCTTTTTTTCCCCCAGGAAAACAAATGGAAGTTAAAAAAATTATTTTTTTTTAAAAAAAGTCTGGGTCTCAATCAGAAAGAGATCCTCATTTCCCTTAAGAAAACAGCCTTCAGCTGTTCTGCTGCAGCCCCAGGGCCCCATGTGATTGGTTTCTCTGAACCCCAGGAGGAGTCCTGTTTTGTGTGTTCCTCAGACAACAAAGAAAACCAATTCTGCGCCCCTCTTTCTTCTTGATGTTGAACGACACGGGAAGTTAAAGGGGATTTTCTTTTATCTGGGATACTATGCAATGTAGAATAAAATACCGTTGAATGTGGTCACTTCTTGAGGTGACCTTCCACCCATCCTCCAGGCAAAATATCACAAACACCAGTGAAACTTGAATCTGAGAAAGGCACAGAGCTGATTCTCTGGCTGAACCCACGCCCCTGAGACAGGCACTCTGCTCCCAAACCCTCCCAGCTCCTCCCTGGCCACAGAGCCAAGCCCCTTGCTCGTGCTTGAATGAAGTAGACAAATTCAATACTCAGTCTAATATTTTTGGTGGAGTGCCTGAGGTCTAGTGCTCCCTTGGTGCTGTGTCACTACAAGGTTGGCTGGTCCTGTCATTGTAATTTCCTTGTGTCCTTACAGAGAACCTACCATGCTTGTGTTATGTGTAGCGCCTAAGCAGAGAATAGGTCTTCCCAAGAGCCTCAAGACCCAGTCGTAGGACTATTCTTGTACCTGCTGGCTAAGAAATACTCATAGCTTTAGCAGAATTTTGTCAAGATCTCACCTGGTAAAATAAGGAAGAGGATGTATAGTCCCCCACTCACTTCTAACCACCAGAGATAAAGTGACCAACTCATCCTGGTTTGCCCAAGACTTTCCCAGTTTTAGTACTGGAAGTTCTATGTCCCAGGAAACCCCACAATGCCAAGCAAACCAGGACACTGGTCATCCTACATATCTACCCAAAGAATTTAATAACTGCTGAATGCCAAATTAGCTTGAATCGGTGCAAGATATCTCGTGCCCCTTAAAATAGCTACTACAGCCTTAAATTTCCAAAAAGGACTAAAGGAAAAATGAGATACAGAGCCTTGCTACTCAATGTGTGGTTAACACATCAACAGCGTCTACGGCACCCAGGAGCTCATTAGAAATGTAGACTCTCCAGCCAACTTCAGACCTACTGAATTGAAGCCTGGCGATTTAATCGGCCTCAATTTGAGTCCTTACACTAGGGCTCCACACACAGTAAAGACTGAGGTGCACCAGCCTAAAGGGAGATAACACGGAGTGATTTCTAGCTGGGTCTTGAAGTCAGAAGGAGTCAGTAGGCAGAGAGGGGTAGGAGGGAGCAGAGGGAACTGGAAAACAAGGGCTCAAAGGCAAAGAAGACAACAATGGGTTCATTAACCATGAGTCATGTGTTGTTCTGAGACTGAGAGATGGGAAGTCACCTGGGAAGGCAGGTTCGGGAGAGACTGTGGAAGCCTTTGAACATCAGGCTGGAGTAGCAGCTTTGTGTCTTCCCTGCTCTCTTTCCTCTCAAGGCTCAGCTGGCTACCAAACTGTTTTATTTTCTGAAATCCAGAATCCCCATCCTTCCCCTGGCTCAGACAGGCAGCAGCTAGATTCCTGAAGTGCCGGCAGAGAAGAGGGCAGCAGGCCCAGGAAGATCCTCCCCTAGGAAGATGCGCCTGTATTTCCTAAACCACAAAAAGAGAGTAACCCTTGTACCAACCTCAGAGTTTGTTAGGACTCAGTGATTTGATGATGCATGCAAAGCTCTGAGAACAGTGCCTAGATCCTACTGGGATCTCCCTAGAAAGCACTGCCCTGAATTAAACAATTGCCTCTATCATAATGTGGGAGTTGGAGACATGGCTTGCTGAGTGGGGCAGGCAGCTTCTAAGTTGAGCCCCAGTGATCCCCTTCTCCTGGTAATCGTGCTCTGTGTAGTCCCCCGCCACACACTGTACCAGGGTTGGTCTGCGTGTCCACAATAGCATATGGTAGAAGTGATGATACGTCACTGCCGAGAGCAGTTCAGAAAAAACTGTGGCTTTCAGCTGATGCTCTCTTCGTCATAACACTCACTTTGGGGGAGGCCAGCTGCCATGTTGTAAGCTGCTCTATGGAGAGGCCCAGGTGGCGTGGAACTGGGGGAGACTCCAGTTAACAGCTAACAAGAAACTGCGGCCTAGCAACAACCAAGTGAGTGAGCTCAGAAACCAATGCAGCAGCCCTAGCACAGCCTTGAGATGACCGCAGCCCTTACTGACAGTGTGACAGCAATCTCATGAGAGACCTTGAGGCAGAACCTCTCCCAGACTCTTGATCCATAGAAATGTGTATTATAATAAATGCTTGCCGTTCTAAGCTGCTAAGTTTGGAGGGAATTTGTCATGCAGCAATAATTAAATCACTGGGCTTGTTAAAAGATATGCGCACCACCATGGGGCAGGAACCAAGGAAACTGGCCCAAATGTGCCCAGGGCTTGCTCCACAGGTGCAACTAGGAAGTGTAGACCCTGTGCCTGAGAACAACAGTCTTGAGCAGAATTGAAAGAGCAGAAAATGTTGCCCAAGATGGTAGTTTTAACCAGATGGCCCATGGTCAGCTATGGCAACTCCAACCTGGTATCACTACTCAGGATCCACAAAAGTCACCATTGACAGCCCAAGAAAACCTTCTGTGGCAACTGCTTTAGTGGTGGATAACGGTCTGGCTCAATGTACAAGGCAGTGGGGCTCTGGCATCTGCACTCAGGCTCAGCTCAGTTCTGCACCGAAGCTGGAGAAACAAAGCACAGGAACCAAGGGCCAGGTCAGTTCTGCAAGGCTGAGCCACGCCGGGATGTGTACCAACTATATAGCCTATTTTAAGGGCTGACATTAAACAATTTAATGCTTTTAACACCAAAAGAAAATACAACTTGATACAATTATTCTATTGACAAGATACTTTAAAGATTTATTTTTAAAACAATTTATAGTGCACTGTTGCCAGAATAGCCAGTAATGGGTCACGAGTTTATGGTCGTATGATGAATGTACAGTCTAATCCTGGATCTGTGTGTGTAAAACCACGTTTAGAACTAACAGTAATAGTCTAAATTTGAGGTCTTCCATGAAGGAGAACACCTACCCCCAATAATCTCTGGGAAGGAAGGCTAGCAAAGAAACCTGATAACTCCCGGACTACGTGATATTGAGTGAAGGAGCATGTCCTTAGAGAGAAAAAGCTGGAGTCTGATTTATAGGGAAAGAAATTCAGGGGCTACACAGAAGCTCAGGTATTCAAACAGAACTAACTGCTGATGTATCTGAGAAGAATTCTAAGTCTTTACACGGATGAGAGAGGTTGGCTCATGACCAGATGCATGGCTGAGCCCAAGGGGTACCCTAGGGGATAACTGGCCATTTGTGAAGAAGGAACATAGCTACAGATGATTTTATTTGAAATATTCCAGAACTTCACATACATTATCAGCCTCCTGTGACGAACGAAGTAACTTTTAAAAATTAGGACTCGGGTTTCCTGGGAGTACATTCCCAGAGGTTTCCCAAGTCCTAAGCAGCCCAGGTCTTCAGGCTTCAAGGCTGCCAGTTCAGCCAATCTCATGCTGCCTGCACTCCCTGGGCCCCAGTTCCTGCAGGATGAAGTACCATGACGGCCCCAGTTCCAGGGCCTCTCTCTCCACTCCACCAGGGCCCCTCTCAGCAGCAAACAGCCTGGAAAACAGCCAAAGCCTCAAGTGCCCAACTACCCCCATGACGCGTATGGACAGCTCCCTTCCTTCGCGTAGCCTAATCCTCCCCACCACCCTTCTCTCCATTCACCTCCTCACACATCCTGCTCGGCCTGCAGGAAGAGGAAAGAGGCACACAATGCCATAGTAGGTGCTCTGCTGTGACTCACACACCACTGGGATAGGCGTCCTCAAGTTGCAGGGGACCTTGGCACTTCCCTCTTTGCCCAATCTCCTTGCCCCCTTTGCTCCCCGAAGAAGCAACTTTATTATTATTAAGAATAATGAAAACTAGTTCCTTGAAAAATTAAACATAGAATTACAGTCACGCACCGCATACAGATGGACACTTCGGTCAACGATGGACTGCGTATACCACCACAGTGGTCCCATGAGATTATAATACCGTATTTTTACTGTACCTTTTCTATGTTTAGATATGTTTAGATTCACAAATACTTACCATTGTGTTACAACTGCATTCAGTATAGTAACATGCTATACAGGTTTGTAGCATAGGAGGAAGAGGCTAGACCATGTAGCCAAAGTGTGTAGTAGGCTACACCATCTAGGTCTGTGTAAACACACCCTATGATCACACAATGACAAAATATCCTAATGATGCATTTCCCAGAATGTATCACCATTGGTAAGCAACATATGACTGTACCATGTGATACAGCAATGCTACTTCAGAAGATACACCCGAAAGAATTCAAGGCAGAGACTGGAGCGAATATTTGTCCACCCATGTTCACAGCGGCATTATTCACAATAGATGGAAGCAACTCAAGTGTCCATCAACAGGTGAATAGATAAACAAAATGTGGTATATACACACAATGGAATATTATAAAGACTTAAAAATGAAGAAAATTCTAACACACGCTACAATACGTATGAACCTTGAAGGCATTATGCTAAGTGAAATAAGCCAGTCACAAAAGGACAAATATTGTTCAATTTCATTTGTATGAGGTTCCTAGAGTAGAAAAATTCACAGAGACAGAAAGAATGGTAGTTGCCAGAGGCTGAGGGGAGAGGGAAATTGGGAGTTACTGTTGAATGGGTACAAAGTTTCAGTTTGGGAAGATGAAAAAGTTCTGGAGTTGGATGGTGGTGATGGTTGCACAGCAATGTGAACATACTCGATGCCACTGACACTTAATGGTTAAATGGTAAATTTTGTATTATGTACATTTTACCACAATAAAAAAATGAAAGCTTATATTTACTGAGTGCTTACTATGTACTAGACAGTACGCTAAGGAATAGATAAGCATTGTCTCATTTAATCCTCACAATAACACTCTGAGATCAATACTACTATGGGCACCAATGTCCTTGATAGCCCAGCAGAGCCCGAGGAGTCATCACACATTCAAGGAGGAGGACTGCGGGGAGAGGACCCTTCCCCAGTAAGAAGGCTTGTCTGTCACTCATCTTCCTCAGATGCATGTTCTCTAAACCCTTTGAGCCCTGACTTCCCAGAACCTCCTACTGTACATCCTGGGATCTAGACCAGATGCATCAGGAGAAAAGGAGAGTAAATAAAGTTGTGACACCTTTTGGGGAAGCAATGATAGAACTTCCCCCTAGAAAGCTTCCCAGGGCCACCTTCACAGATGCCAGTATTTGCAACTACATTATTCCTTACTACTTAAAATGGCCATCAGATACGGAATGCTAATCAATCAGACACAGGATAAACGGAGCCTGACTACGTGCGTCATCAGGAAAAGCACCTGAGAAGCAGAATCGTGATGGATGATACAGAATAAAGGACTTATTATAGGGCTTAGACCTTAAGCTAAATTGGCATAGTACAAAACCACTACATTTTGTGTCCCTGCAGTGGCTGATCAATTTGGAGAACTTCACCAAAACCTCTTTCTCCATATACTAAAGCCCAGGAAGCTTCTCTGGGAAGCCTTTGTTGGGTTCCTTCCTCTTGGAGTTATACCACACGCAGCCCTTTGCACATGTCTGTAATTGAGCCCGTATCACTTGATTCCAATTATTTGTGTTCACCTCCCCCTGGGTTTTGTAAGCTCCTTCAAGCCAGAATCTGTATTTCACCTCTTTGCATCTCTAGCTCCTGGCATGGTGCCTGTCATATATCAGGTTGAACCATGTCAAATTGTGGCTTTTTCATCACTTTTGATCTAAGAAAAAAGGCAATTTCATAAATTGCAGAGTAACAGGAAGCTCTGGGCAAATGTTTTGCCAAATAAATGAACACAGGACAATCAAATACCTACAAATTCTGGTTAAGAAGCACCTTAGGTTTCCACGTGGCCTGGGGCTCTTTATCACATGCCTCGTTTATCTTTGCCTATCGACCATGGCGGCTCCATGAGTGACCCCCACAGGTCAAACACACCGCATTGCTTTTGTACCATCTCCCTGTTTCTGGAGGCTGGTAGTGTGTCCCCTCAGAACATGAGTGATCTCCAACAGGTCAAAGGCATGGTTTTCTGTACCATTTTCATGTTTTCGGAGGCTTGCGGTATCTCCACACAGCGGCAGACGCCACGAAGGACGACGTTAGAGTCTGGGATGGCAGGTGTCCAGGACGGCTCAGAGGCAGCTGCTAAGCTCCACTTGACTTTCCGTCCCAGCATTGTGGGGTGGCAAGGAGCCGCAGAGGTCATGGATCTCAACCATCTATCACTTGGAACTGAAAATTAGCAGATACAAAAAAACTTTTTAAAAATCAAGCCATGTGCCAGTGGAAGGGAATTTTGAAAATAAAAAGAAAGGATGGAGGTAGCTGGTGGCAGACTCTCCGGCACTAGGCAGGTATGCTGTCCAGATGCACCTCTGGCTTCACTCTACCTGGCCCCCTGTACAAGACTAAAAGTAAGTGTCAAGCTCCATCATCCACGTGGACCCCAGTGGCCACCACTCACAGTTACAGAGAGGCCTCGGTTGGTGGATGGGGGAGAGGTTGTTCTGAAACTTCAAAAAGGATAAAGCTCCAGAGAAATTTTACACACACAGACGTGCTCCTGCCTGGGCCCAGCCCCATGGTTCCCTGAGTCCCGGCCCTCCTCTCCCTCACCCTTTCTGTGCTTGTCCAAGTTCCCCTGAACTTCCCTGCCCTCTGCCCTTGGTTACGCGATGATCCAACTGTAGGCCTCACCCTGGGTCCTGCCTAGGGCCTGCCCTGAGGGTGGGGATGGTAAAATGAGCTAAGAGGAGCTGAGTGCCTTATACAGGCTACCTCCCTTCAACCTCGCAGCAAAGCACTGTGAGGTAAGGATTCTCATCCTGCTTTTAAAGATGAGGGAGTGGCAAATCAGAGAAGTTAGGTAATCTGCCTAACTACAGCCACAGACCTGTAGTTCCAGCTACTGGGGAGGCTGAGCCAGGAGTATCACTTGAGGCCAAGAGTTTGAGGTTGCTGTGAGCTAGGTTGACACCACAGCACTCTAGCCCGAGCAACAGAGTGAGACTCTATCTCAAAACAAAACAAAAACAAAACAAACAAAAAAACATGAAAGGATGGAAGAAGAATCAAACCAGGTGCATCAGACTCCGAAGCCCGAGCTCATTCCAGCATGCCACACAACCTGTCTTTCTGTGCTTCCTTTCCCCTTCCCTGAGTCTCATGTGCATGTCCCACACCTCTGATACTCATTCTGACTCTCTCTTCAACCTGCAGTTCATTTCTTTACCTCCAGCACCTTCCCTCCTCCTAGACGCTAACTCACAGTGTCTTCCAAGATAGGAGAGCTGCGCCACTTGTCATCCACAAATGAAGGGAGCACACACCTGCTCACACCTCACCTGCCTTCTATGAGTCCCCGCTGCCTCAGGAAAGGGTCCAAAGATCTCAGCATGACATAAATGCCATTCATGGCCCCCACTGGTCCCTCTGGGCTCACCTCTCATCCGGTCCTTCTTTCTTCTCCATTTTTTTTTAAAACCAGTTTTCAACCACACAAAATCTCCTCCCTGAACAAGCCTACTCTAAGACCAAGCAGCCAACAGGCTGGCCTGTAGTTCTTATTGAAATAATGTGGAGAGCTTTTTATTATCTTGGCTTCTGATGCTAGAATTTCTCTTTGGGCAGAACCACTTTTGTTGGGAAAATTTCTTGATAACTCCTATAGTTGCAGAAAGGGAGGACCTAAGGGTCCCAAGTATAGGTAGTTTGCAGGTCAGGAGTGAGGGGTGAAAGATGTTTATTATTAACCCAAATACACATCAACTGATGAATGGATAAACAAAAGTCACATCTGAATATATACCACATTCTGGAATATGATTTGGAATAAATAAATAACAAATAAAAAGGAATAAAGTACTGATACATGCTATGATATGGCTAAATCTTAAAATCATTATGCTTAGTGAAAGAAGCCAGTTACAAAAGGCCACACATTATATGATTCCATTTATATGGAATCATCCAGAATAGGCAAATCTGTAGAGAAAAAAACTAGATTAGTGGTTGCCAGGGGCTGAGGAAAGGGGGGAATGGGGAGTGACTGCTAATAGGCATCGAGTTTCTTTTGGGGAGTCATGAAAATACTCTGGAATTAGTGGTGATGGTTGCACAACTTTGTAAATAAACTAAAGCCATTGAGTTGTACATTTTTAAAAAGCAAATTTTATGTTACATAAATTATATCTCAATAAAGATAGGATTTGGGGGAACATTTTTTAAAGGTGTTTATTAGAGATCAATATCTGTGAAAGGAAGGAGGGAGAAGCAGGAGTGGGCAGAAGAATCTGGCCTGTGATGCAGGCCCGACAAAGCCTCACCTACCCAGGCTGGGAGCTCTGGAACAAGTATCGTCCAGTGGAGTATCTCACATCGGGCTGAAAAAGCCCACACTGCTCAGTCATACATGTGGGCTGCCCGGGATGGGTGTGACCTCAGGCAAGGTGGCTCTCGGCTGCTGCTGGAATGACCCTGAAGGAGCTGACAGCTGGAGGCTGCTGACCCACTCCCAGGACATGGGCTGCAAGTCCTTCTTAGAAGGGGAGCTGCAGGCCCCTAGGGAAGGAATGCAACAGTTGTTCCAGAAACCTAAGCGATGTTGACAGAAGAAAAAGGAGTGAAATAGAACCAGGGAGATGCCAGGAAGCTGTGCGTTATGCAACCGGATCCCGCCACATATCTCCTCATCTTCCCCTAAGTTAAGGCACAGAGTCTAGACCCTCAACATTTTGTCAAATAAGTAATTCTATCCTAACACTCTATCATTTTCCTCTCAGGGTCTCATTTCTGCCAGAGCCTCAGCTAGCTGTAACGTTCACTCAAATAAACTTTTTTTTAAAGTTTTGGGGTGCAGACCTGTAGTTCTAGCTACTCAGGAGGCTGAGGAAGGAAGATTGCTTTATCCCAGGAGTTTGAGGCCAGCATGGGCAACATAGGGAGACCCTAAAAATTTTTTTAATTTTTTTTGAAGTTTCGTGGGGGAGGAGAGCACCTCTTTTATCCTTCTCTTCACAAACATACTAAAAGAAATTAACATTAAGTTGTAATTTATAAATTAGTGTCAATACTATGCTTAAGACCTATATGATGAACAAGAGGAGTGGTGAAGGAAAAAACAAGAGCCGTTCTACCACTAAAGCAAGTTGGATTTAATATCAAGTGTTTGGTCTACTAGCTTTTCATAAAAAGCATATCTGGATGCTGCAGGAAAGACTATATTTCACACACCCCATCAGGTTAAGACAAGAGCAATAGGGAAGCCAGCAGGAGAAAATGCGAATTCAGACACCTAACAATGCCTTGGTAAAGGTACTTTCCAAATATCATCCCATTTATTCCTCTCAACAACTCCCTGACATAGGGAAGACAGAATTATTATAATCTTCACTTCCTAGTGGAGTCAACTGACGTTTAGAGTTTAAGTGATTGGTTCAAGTTTACGTAGCAACTAAGCAACAATATCAGGACTTGCACCCGCAGCTAGTGACTTCAAGTGCAATACTCTCTCTCTGTGACTGCATCAAGCTATAGCACAACCTTCACCAGCCCTCTACCCTCTGTGGCCAGAGAGGTAACCATGAGTGAACAGAGACAAATCTGCTCAGCAGTTCAAATGCATTTCCCATAAGGTAACAGCCACGTGAGGATTAACTTCTGAGAGGAAGTATTTCATTAATCAGCATGGCTTTAGGCCAACAAATAGAATAAATAAAACTACTTCTAATACAACAGCTCATTTGTGTGCAGCCTTGAAAAAGTTAAAGAGTAAAACTCTACATAGGCAACCAGTAACCATTTTTAACTCCAGCTGTGACAGCAAGAGGAATTTTAGATGGAAGATAGAGAAAGAAATGATTAAATAAAGGTCTCCATAGAACAGAGTAGCATTCAGCCCAGGGGTTTCCCATCCCAACAAAAGTCACTAGGACAACATTGGGAAATCAAGGGCACTCGGCGCAGTGGTGGTAGGCGTATTTACAGAACTGGAGCAAAGTGATACCTCCAGCATTGACATGGGTTGTGCAATTAGCAAAGAAGAAGAGACAAGGTTCCTTGGACAAAAAGTATGTTTCAGAAGCAGTGAGTCAGCCAAGATCAATGGATTTCTTTACCCTAGGACTTCCCAAGAGGGGAATAGCTTGTGTAACCATATAAGAAATGGTGAATTAGAGCAATAAAATATAGTTGATGTCGTTTGTAACAACTGTGGGAAGAAACTGATCATTCTGGACAACTAGTTCAGGTATGATAGATACATGGCATGTTTGCCTTCATTTATCCCTCCTACCCCCAGGGAAGGTATGACAGATCACTGCACCTTTTGCCACTGACTCCAGATACAACCTCATAATCTTTAAAAGAGCACTTCAAGAAGCCACACTACTGGTTAATTATAAATGCATTATCAGCTTTGAAACAAATAAAGGCTGGCAAAAACCAGCATGGGATGAAGAAATAGACCAGATTATCCTCAGGGTGCAACAGATGAACAGAGCCCAGATGGAAAAGATCCGCTAGCCAACTCCTGGAGGAGGAGTTAAGAGGTAGGGACCACATCCCATTTGTCACTGTATCCTCAACACCTAGCACAGTGCCTGACACGTGGTAGGCTCTGCACACGTTTAGTGAACTAATGAGTTAACACCCAAAGCACATAGTAGTGATGCTTTTACATAGTCCATAATTACTATATATGTATATTAGCTATTAGGAAAACTGTATATAGTTATTCCCTATTACAGATTCAGTTTCTTTTTTAGCTATTTTTTCTACTATCTTTATAAGGACCCTAGTGAAGAACCACATCCAGTATTGTTTTAACAAGCACTAGGAACCAGAAAGAATGTAACACCAAGGGACCTTGGTTTGAATCTTGACTCTGTACTTGTTTGTTCTACAACCTTGAGAAAATTACTTGACCTCTCTAAACTTCAGTGTCTTCATTTGTAAAAAGAAGATAAAGTGTACTTCGTAGGGTTGTGCTGTGATAAATGTCTGTGTGCCCCAAAAATTCCTATGTTAAAACTTAAAGCCCAGTGTGGTGGTATTAAGAGGTGGGATTTCAGGAGGTGATAAGGTCATGAGGACAGAGCCCTCATGAATGAATTAGTGCCTTTGTAAAAGAATCCAGAGAGAGCTTGTTCACCCCTTCCACCATGTGAGGACATCATAGCAGGTGCTATCTATGAGGAACAGGCCCTCACCAGACATTGAATCTGCTTGTGCCTTGATCTTAGACCTCCCAGCCTCCAGAACTGTGAGCAATAAATTTCCATTGTTTATATATTACCCAGTCTAAGGCATTTAGGTATAGTGGCCCAAACAGACTAAGATTATTATATATATAAGGTGATTACAAGGATTAGGATTTATTATGCAAAGCATCCAATACAGTTCCTGGTACTTTTTCTATTAATATTTATGCATCTTCGCATTTCTAAAAGGATTTAAAGTGGCTTAAAAAGTTACCTACAGGCCAGGTGCAGGTTACCTACAGGCCAGATTACAGGCCAGATCACACATGTAATCCTAGCACTTTGGGAAGCCGAAGAGGAGGACTGCTTGAAGCCAGGAGTTCGAGACTAGCCTGAGCAAGAGCGAGACCCTGCCTCTACAAAAAAACAGAAAAATTAGCCTTAGCTGGGCATAGTAGCACGTGCCTGTAGTCCCAGCTACTCAGGAGGCTGAAGCAGGAGGATCACCTGAGCCAAGGAGTTGGAGGTTGCAGTGAGCTATGATGATACCACTGCACTCTAGCTGGGGCAACAGAGCTAGACCCTGTCTCAAAAAAAAAAAGTACCTACAGTAAATAAATAAATTTAAACAGGTTAAAAATTTCAAAACAAAAATATTAAAAAATAGAGTAAACTAGCAGTGGGTTACAGCATCTTGTACATAGTAGCCACACAATAAAATGTTTGTTGGTGGTGGTAATAGTTTTTACTGATAACATTAGTCATCATTGTTGCTGTTGCCATCTCTGCCTGGGGAATTGAATTCATTTTTTAAGTCCCCCTCTGGGGACCAGCCCTATCAGATAGCCAACATAATGTATTAATAAAACCTCAAAAATAAAAACAGTGTGGTATAGGTACATGACTAGACAGACCAGCAGAACAGAACAGAATGTCCATAAGAGATTTTAGTATATGATCAAGTTGCACATGTATATACATAAAATATATGATACAGTTTAGCATATAATAAAGTTGCAAGATTTTAAAAGCTTCAGATACAGATGTAGAAATTAAGGCACAAAGAGGTTAAGTAACTTGCCAAGTTCACACAGCTAGGAATTTACACAACTGGGATTTGAATGCAAGCATTCTGATTCCAGAGTCCATTTTATTAACCACTAGGTGATAATAAGTTTTCAAAAGACAAAGTGAACACCAGTAAGTATAATACGCTACCTTTGGAGAGAAAGAAAAAAACTTATTTATGTTTTCTTGTGTACACATACAGAAATTCTAGAAAGACACATAAGAAACTAATAGCAATAGTTACCTTGGAGAGTGTGGAGATGAATAAAAGGGTAATGGGGGTTGAGGGAGACACTTACATATCTATATGTTTTACATACTTATATTTGAACTAATAAACATATAACCTGATCCACAATTAAAATAAATACAAAAACAGAAAGAAAATGCTTGTCCCAGGCAAGCCTTTTCTGACTCCTGCAAGCAGAATAAGCTCACCCCTTTTTATATTACTATTTCCCATACGACCTGTGCCTACATTTTTCTGGACATATCATGTTGCACTGCCCTCACGTACGTTCCCTCCCCTGCTCACCTAGGCCCCCAGCAGTCTGTCCGCTCTTCAAAGACAAGGGTCTGCTTCTTTCATTCTTATATCCCTGGCACCCAGTACAGTCCCTGACATGCGGCAAACATCCAGGACATGGGGAAGTGGAAGTGGACAAAGAGAAGTGGGACCAACTGGCCAAGTTTTGTGATCTTAGCACTTTGGAAAGGGGAATTGATTGGGACCTTCATGTAACAGCAGGAATTTGGAGAGGAAGTGAGGAGGGAGGAAAATACAGCAACTCTTGCAGAAAAGGTGTATCCAACCCAGCTGAGGTAAAAGGGTAAAAGGGGTACTGTGGGCCAGTGCTAAGCAGGGGAAAATGAGGGAGGCAAATGCCCAGCTGAGGAAATGGTCAGAGCAGAGCCTGGCCCTGGAAGGACAAGAAATGGAGCATGAAACTAAGACCCCAGAAGAGAGGGCTCCCAGCACGGCAGATTCAGCTAAAGACTCTCTACCCCCCTGATGACTGAAAATAGTGCAGAGGGCATGTGAAAATGTGGCATTGGGGGAGACTCTCAGGTGGTATATGCCATCCACACATGGGCTGTTGCTTTCTGTTCATTGAAACTCTTTGCATACATTCATCTAACAGCTGAAGGGAGATCCACACTGGCTCAGAGATGCATTTTCCCCAGCAGAGTAAATCCCAGATTCAATAGGAAAAGGATCTTCCCCATTCCAATCAGATCACCCCCAACCCCTACAGAGCTGCATTTCTGTGGGTAACTGTGCATACCGTTACAAGGATTTACAGGAATATATTTCATTACATGATGTTTCAATCATCAAAGCTGCACAGATTCCACAGACCTTATTTTAGAGCTACCCACTAGAATAGGTATAAATGAAGAGAAACAAAGTCTGGGATTTGCTTCAAAATAATCTAGACCAGAGGGGACAAAGATCAGCATGTATTGATGAAACAAGATTGGTCATGCACTGATCATTTTTGAAGTTGGGTGTAGATATGAAGTTCTCTCTACTTTTTTGTATATGCTTGAATTTTCCATTATAAAGTATTACCTTAAAAAGCATATATTGTTTGAAGTGCTGACCCAGGGCTTCTAATAGCCAAGGATTACATTTTATGGGGTGCATATTTATCCATGCGGTTATTTTAGAATTTTGCATCATCAACTTGATATAAGATCTGGGGCACCATATCCTCCTTTTAATTGGTCTCTTTGCATAGTAGGATTAATGTTTTTTTTCTTTTTTATACTTTTCTGCATTTTCATAATTTTTTGAATATCTGTTTTATTTATAATTAGGAAAATCAATAAAGCTATTTATTATTTATCAATGTGGACTCATAGATTTTATTTTATAAAATGAAGTATCACATTATGCATTATAATAAAATTATTTGAAATTTTACAGTTGACAGGAGCGTCTTTATTTCTATCCCACAAACAGTAACAAAATAGTATGTAAAAATAAAAAGCTTGGATTGTCCAAACACTAGCCATTAGGGAGAGAATGTGCTTCACATTAAGGATGCTTCCCCCTAAAAGGCAAGCTGGTTAAATGAAAAAAGTAAAATCCTGGATAAACACCGGAAGTGTTTGCAGAAGAAAATTTTATTTCATTGCCTCAGGCCTAAATGGCATTTGCAAATACTGCAAAGTAATGAAAGAGGTCATTAAGAAGGAACTAGAAATGCCTTCTAATGTTACGGAGGAAATTCTGACATCTTAATTATATTGTGCCACCTAGTGACAAAGGAAGATTAACATACTTGCTTAGTCTGGCTCCAACAGCAGGCAGGGCTGCCCTCCACCACCTGAACATATAAGTCGTGGCCCGACCGCTCCAGACAAGCCTGATCCTACAAGTATTTGGTGAATGGTGTCTTCCCTGCTTCTGCTCACAACCCTAGGAGACACTGCAAACATGGCCAAGAGCTGTGGGCTGACAGACTTCCCATGGAGCCAGAAGGTCTACCCTCTGCCACTCAGCACAGTGCACCGACCCCTTTGCTAACTCGTGCCCGTTGCTAAGGGCTTGCAGGAGAAACGGACTGCAAGACTAAAAGGGCATGGCTGACGTTGGGCATTTAAATCCTGAATTTCTACTGTGAGCAGAAAGAACAGTAAATACAATGACCCCCTTCCCATGAAATGGCATAACTTTTATTCACAGATCTTTGAGATCACACAAGGTGATGAGCACAAAAACTCCTATTCATTCCCCAATATCAATTTAAGGAGAGAACATCTTCGAAGCCACTCAGGAGCAGTCCCACACCTCCTCGAGGACACTTCCTGTCCAGCAGGACTCGATCGAAGGAAGGGTGTCCCACAATGCATTGCGATGACGGGCTGGCGGCTGGGGCGGAGCAAGGGCCGGAAGTAGAACCGTGTCCTCTCTAGCCCCCACTGTGGCGCTTCGGGTTTTCTTCTGTCCTTGGCATGGGCAGTTTCAGGCCATTTGCGGAGGAATGTTGGTGTTACAGCAGTAGCATTTAACAAGGAACTCAATCTTGTGCAGAAACTCTTCATGGACAAGATTAGAGAATACAAATCTAAGCGACTGGCATCTGGAGGACCTTTTGATATTGGCTCAGAATATCAGCAAGAGCTGGAGAGGAAGCATTTAAAGCATAAGCAGATGGCTTGTGGCAAAGGAATAAAGCAATGTCTGAGATGGGGCCAAACTAATAATCCAAGTCAGGGATGGGTGAAGGATCAGCCTGCTTTGTAAATAAAGTTTTATGGAGCCCAGCCGTGCACATTTAAGTATTGTCTATGGATGCCTTCACGCTATAATGGCAGAAATAGATAGTTGCAACAGAGACCATGTGGTCTTCAAAGCCTAAAATATTTATTCTCTGGCCCTCTAACAGAAAAAGTTTACCAACCCCATGACCTATCTGAATTACCTAGACTAGAATATGGCTTTCGGTCTTCCTAAAACACCAATTCTTCCAGCTGGCTGGAAGTGTTAGAAATTGTACTATGATAAAGGTGTAGGAATTCACTGTTTGGGTTTGAGGCTGATAAACCACCACTCAAAAAAGAAAAAAAGGAGGCCGGGCGCGGTGACTCACACTCTGTAATCCTGGCACTTTGGGAGACCGGGGCCAGAGGATGTTTGAGGTCTGGAGTCCAAGAGCAGCCTGAGCTGAGCAACATAGCCAGATCCCTCCCTTATCTACAAAAAATGGAAAAATTAGCCAAGCATGGTGGCATGTGCCTATAGTCCCATCTACTGGGGAAGCTGAGGCAGGAAGATCACTTGAGCCCAAGACTTGAGGTTGCAGTGAGCTATGATCACGCCACTGCTCTCATGCTCTGTCTCAAAAAAAAAAAAAAAAGGGGGCAGAGAAAAAGAAAAAAAAAAAAAGAAGCCCAAACTTTTGATGTTTGCCAATTTCCATGGTGTGAATCAGAGTTTCTTAGCGTCAGTACTATTGATGTTTCGGGCCTGATAATTCTTTGTTATGGGGAACATTATAGGATAGTGAGCAGCATCCCTGGTTTCTACCCACTAGATGTCAGTAGCAACCCCCCAGTTTTGACAACAGACTATAGCTCTAGAGATTGCCTAATGTCCCCTAGGGGGCAAAATCTCCCTCACTGAGAACCACTGATGTAAGTAGTCCTGCTGTAACCAATTTCAAGCTACGAACTTGACATCAGTGAACATGGATGTGGGAAGAGATGTGCACAGGCTCACAGGCCAGTGAGAACCATCTCACACCATTGAGAGCATACTTTCCCAAGTAGAAATATTGTTGCCCTATTTTAAAAATTGAGGTGCCTAGCCAGGATCTACACAGACATGAACCTACTGGCAAAGTTAATTTTTTTGTTTATGAAGTGGCCTGCATTCCTTCACAAAAAGTTATATACCACAAAACATGGTTGAGCTTATTATTTCTGAACTGGAAACTATCCAAAGCAGATGTTAAGAGTCACCCCAATGGTTATTAAAAATTCTTAATAATATGTCAGTGAATCATATGGCTTTACAGTAGATGTAATAGGATGAATTAGTCCCAAGAAAACTGAATAGCTGTACTTGTTAGATGGATTTGGGTTCTGTTTTATTGTGATTGTTATTTTGTTTTGTTCTGTTATTTACTTAAATCAAATGAATTTGGGGAAATATCCGCCAATGATCATGACATTAGCTTTGGAATACTTTATATTAAAAGCACTGACAATGGTTAATTACTCAGAACCAATTACTGAGGCCATTCTTTGGCCATGACATTAAAACCACATCATCAGCACCCAGAAGGACACTTACCCCCCTGTTCCAGAAGGGCAGCCATCTATTTTTATCTGTAGTTTCAGTTCATTAGGATATAACGCTATTTCTATCAATCCCGAATCCTTGAGGGATATTAAAATGCAAGTTGTGTAAGAACATCAATAACCTAGTGTCTATATTAAGTTCATGCTGCTTAACAGTCACAGGCCAATAGAAGTTAATAAAGGCTACAGTCATATTCTTGCCAGATTTCTGCACAAGATCCTTCCGCACAATGACCATAGTGTTATTTCTTCTGGAATTTCCTTTCCCCTTACTATCTGTGGCCTCCCTGGATTCTCTGGATATTTAAAGAGACCAAAGCAATCTGGCTTACAGAATCATAAGAACTTTATCAACTTTGTGATAGACCCTGGTATCATGTAATTGACAATGAAACTTCTCAAACACAGCTCTAAATTCAAGATACACACACACATACACATACACACACAGAGTCATCCACAAATTTGAGCTTCACTTCCAGGCTGGAGCTACTAATTTTCCAGGGTCTCATCTGATTATTTCACCTTCTTGTGGGATGTTGGCATCTTGTGACATATTAACAACTGCTCACAAGTATGGCAAAAGTGCCCAGGTGAACTAGATGCTTCCAAAATCTTGGCATCAAGATATTACTTAAATATGCAGGTCCTCTTCTACAGTGAGCAAAAATAAATAAGTACCAAAATCTACATGTCAGATTTGGGAAAATTAAAGAATCCCAGCCTGAATTACTCAGGCAGTACAACTACTAGAAAATCTGGCCAAGTGTAATGGCTCACACCTGTAATCCTAGCACTCTGGAAGGCTGAGGTGGGAAGATAGCTTTAGCGCAGGAGATCGAGACAAGCCCGAGCAAGAGCGAGACCCCATCTGTACTAAAAATAGAAAAATTAGCTGGGTGTGGTGGCACATGCCTATAGTCCCAGCTACTGGGGAGGCTGAGGCAGGAGGATCAGTTGAGCCCAGGAGTTTGAGGCTGCAGTGAGCTAGGCTGACGCCACGGCACGCTAGCCGGGGTGACAGAGCAAGACTCTGTCTCGAAAAAAATATATATGTACAAATAAATAAATGAAAGAAATAGAGAACGTCTAATTATCATAAGGTGACCTTATGTAGTTATTTAAATAAACACACACAGGATGTAAAAATTATAAATTCATTGTAGGTTAAGATATGATTGCAAACCTCTGTCCCTTAAACTAGGTGAGTAAAATTCATCTCAAATCCATTGGAAATCTTCTTTATATAGCTCACCTCCCACATATAATGTAGTGAATATGCCTAAAGAGCATTTATTCTACATGTAAAATTCTGGCCTAGAAACCCAGACAAGCAGTTTCTTAAGAATGAGGCTGGCACAAAGATTGAAGAAATATACAGCAAATGAGCAAAAATTAAAATGGAATTTTGAGAGATAGGTTTTCCTGTATAAAAATCAAGCGGCATTTTGAGTGCATCCAAATTAAACTGTACTTGTGGAGTTAACAATGAAAAAGTCTGATGACGATCAGAGATCACCTGATTTGAAAAAATAAGATCTTTAAACAGGGCTTCAAGATGGATTTGAAAGCAGTAATTATCAGACCTTACCAAAAATGGGTCTACAAAATCTGAGGTAGTTGAAAGGAATAATTCTTCTAGGCATTCAGTTGAAATCTTCACTTCTACTGCCCCCACAATTATATTCATTATAGATACTCAAACCCAAAGTCTTCAAGAACTTATAATACTCAATTTCTTGAATGGTTGTATCAATCAGGATGGGATAGGCTTTAAGATGGTAACAAACAAGCCCCAAATTTCAGTGACTTAAAAAATATTTATTTGTCACCCACATGACCAAAGTGGGTTGGCAGGAAGTCTAAGCCCATCTTAATCACTCAGGTGACAGAGGCTTCGTCTCCACCTGTGCTTCCACCATCTCCAGAGCAGGAAATAGGGAACATGCAAATCATTAACTAGCTCTCTAGATTCATCCAGAAGTGGCACACGTCGCTTCTACTTACATTCTATTTGATAAAGCAAATCACATGGCTGTATTCCATGTGCAGGAGGAAGATGAGCGGACGAAAAACTGGAATAATGGTCAGCAGCCCTAATGACTACCACGGTGACAATTAAGACATACATTCAGATTTAAATGTGATGACTCCTTGAGTTGCTTCCCACTCCTTTCCCTTCAGCTAGATAGTATTCTTTGTTTGTACAAGGCAGAGACAAGAGACTTTAGATCCCATAAAACCTCATAAACCTCACCTGTGCAGCAATTCAAGTATACTGCTAACACATAAAATTTGAGACCCAGTTAAATGTTTTAGGGAATCCAACACTGAAAAGGAGAATAATATTCAGGATTCTTTGGGTTCCAAGTGAAAGAAATCCAACTCCAACTAGCATGGGCAAAAACATCATAGCCAAATTCAGAAAGAGCTATGACAGAGTGGGTCATAGACTCACCTTGGGTCACAAGGTGAGACTGGACTTAGGGACTTTTTAGCCGTCCGTCCCTCTGTTTGTCATTTCTACTGCTCTCTGCTTTGTCAGCATCTTTCTCAAGCCAGCTTCTTCCTGCAGGGGAATGGAAGGGAAATGTGAGCCCAGGGAGCTCCAGGCTCGCATTCAGAAAGGAACCAAGGGCTCTCCCTCACCAGCTCAGCACACAGACAGATTTCTGCCTTTAAAAAATTCCTTTGGCTGCTGTTTGGAGAATAAACTGGATGGGGCAAAAATGGAAGCCCTACTTGACCCTGCTGGCCAGTTCCAAAATGAAATCCCTTCTCTCTCCTTCTGTAACACCGAAAAGTTATAGGTCTTTGGTAGAGGCTAAGAAGCCCTTCAGGTTCATTTCTATTGTTATCACACAGTATCTCTTGGGTATTTCATGAGTTACAAGCACTGGGGACAGTAACCCAGAGTTACCGTTCTGATCCTGAGGCTAGACCTCAAGTGAAAAGTTTTCCAGATGGATCCTGGGAATCTCTTTCTTCTATACTTAAATCCAAACCACAAAGTTTCAACCTACTTTTCCTCTGAGCCTGCTGCTACTACTGGGCTCAAAAACATCCGTGGTAGGCCGGGCGTGGTGGCTCACGCCAATAATCCTAGCACTGTGGGAGGCTGAGGCAGGAGGATTGCTTGAGCTTAGGAATTCAACACCAGCCTGAGCAAGAGGGAGACCTCGGGTCTACTAAAAATAGAAAAATTAGCTGAGCATGGTGGCACACGCCTATAGTCCCAGCTACTCAGGAGGATGAGGCAGGAGGATTGCTTGAGCCCAGAAGTTTGAGGTTGCTGTGAGCTATGATGATGCCACTATACTCTACTCAGGGCAACAGAGAGAGACTCAGTCTCAAAAAGAAAAAAACAAAAAACAATCCGTGCTCCTCAAAGTTTATTGATTTAAATACAGACTTCTCAGGTTCTCCATGATACTATCCCGATTTACTTTGCCAAGCAGTTTTCCCATTTTTATTACATGAATATGTGTGAACTCCTTTTCATAGAAGACTCAAATTCAGAGTACACAGAGAAAAAGGTAGCAGCTCCTCTTCAGACTTCCCCATCCGCCCTGCAGAGGTAACCACTCTCAACTGTTTGGCAGGTATCTTTCAGTTTACTTTCAAGACATTTATGATATATATGTATGAAAATGAGGAAGTCTCTTTTTATAAATGTAGCAGAGCTACTGTAATATGTATTGTTTGGTCAGTTGCCAAATACTATAACATACATGGTTTGTATGGTTACTAAGCAATATATCTTCACTTTCCATTTCAGTATGTGTATAGATACCTCATTTTTTTAAGGACAAACTAGTGTTCATCATCAGGTGGACACATGATAGTACAGACCTGCAGTCCTTTATATGCAATTTTGGATCCCAAAACACTCTGAAAATGAAAGTTTTTAGTAAGTTTGCAGCAAATTCATTTGGTGGTAAAAACCTCACCTGAACTGACATGAAGCTATTTAGAGTCTTTATTTATCCCACTTGTGAGTATTTATAATTTTCAATGCAAAAATAATAATGTGTTTGATTAGGGAGTTTTGCCCCAGACTACACTAGTGTTGTTGCAGAATATATAACCAAAAATCATGAATTATGAAACTTAATCTGCCCCAAGAGTTTCAGATAAATGATTGTAAAACCTATAGTTTGAGGGTCTGGGGTATGTGTGTGTGTGTTTTCTTAAGAAAAGTTTATGAAATATGTAAAAATTACTACCACTAATAATAATTAACACATCAAATACTTATTATATACCAAACATTGTTCTAATGCTTTCCATAAACTAATTAATGCAATCTTTTCTATAATACTGTAAATAAGTATTATTACGATCTCATTTTACAGATGAGAAAAACTGAGTCACAAAAAGACTAAGTAATTTGTGCAATTTCTGTAGTAATTCATGCAGCCAAAACTGAAGCAAAATCAGTCTGGCCCCAGAACGTGGGCGGTTCACATTCTGTACACGTATCATATAAAAATGTGTGCTATTTTGCCTTTATGTCTTCTGGGAATAATACAACAAACATCTAGTCAGATCTTAGCATTTTGCCCCATTTTCTTGACATTATTTTAAAATATAAAACCTTACAAATATAGTTGAAACCCCTGTACTGGTGTACCCTAACTAATCCCATTTTCTTCCCTTTCGAGAGAGCACCACTGGCTTCAATTTGGTGTTACCATTTTATGCGTGTTTTCAAAATTATATATAATAACATATAGTGTTGTTTTTCATATTTTAGACTTTACGTATGGCAGGAAGGAGGACACAACTGAAAAAAGGTTCCTGGGACTTTAAATTACTAATATTCTGTTTCTTAAATTGGATGGTGTGTGTGTGAGTGTTCATTTCATGATACTCTTTAAACTGCACGTGCACTTTCATTTGATATTTTGTATCTATAATAATTTAAAATTTTAAAAGAAATTTAATATTAATATAAATAATTGTAATATTTAAAAAATAAAATTCCTATTGAAAAAATTTTAAATCTCTCTGGTCTGGTTCAGATATGTTCCCAACCCTTAGATAAATCACTGTGCCCAGAGGGGTGGAGGAATTACTAGATTAACTAACAAGGATTGTGTGTCCATCCCTGTGGCTAGGGAGTGGGATTTGTTACTAAAAGAAGAATAGGTTGGACAATGTTGGACAAAACAACAAATATAAAACAATGGCCATAGTGGGAGCCAGAAGTATTGCAACAGTATTAGAGAAGAAAAATGTCACCCATGTTCTCTTATTTAGAATGTACACTACCCTCCCCACTGCTACCCAGATGGGCATACTCTCTACCCATCACTTAAATACTGTTTTGTTCTGTTTGTTTTTTTTAGTTAAAGTCAAGTCTCTAAAACTTAGGAGACTAAAATAATTGAAACAAAGCTATTGCTGGAAAAATAAAGAATGAAACTTTCCTCCCCACCTCCCCACTCCCTCTACTCCAGCCCAGAGCTAGCAGAGCAAGAATGGTGCCCTATTGAAGCCCACACAAGCAAATTCAATGCTTTCACCTGATCTGTCAATACTCTTGATAGTGGCCATCAGGCAGCATATAGTTCTCTACTGGACCCAATTTATGATTTATGGCAAGCTTGAGGAGAGGCAAAATTTGAAAGCAGGAGGAGACTAAGTGAAAGACACTAATAGTCCTTAGAATAATTATGAGAAAGATTAGTTCCACTGTGGGCAGTGGTGGACTTGCCCACTGTGACACTTTTTTGTTGAGTTGCATTGTACCTTCTCTGAAAATTAATGTTTTTCTGTGTGAGAAGAATGTGTGTATGTGTGTGCTTATGTTTGTGTACGTGTGTGTTCCAAAGGAGGTGGCACCACCCTACGAGATGTTTTGAAAATCTGAAATGGTATTTTTACCTTCTGGCATGATCTATTTGAACACAATATTATATATATATATATATATATATGTAATTTTATATAAGATTATTTTTAATAGTTCCTATATATTAAAGTTAGGGCATTATACTGATATTTGGAAATTATTCATGTAGTTATTATACATTACCTATGAATTTTATTTTGGGATGGTAGAGGGAGCATTGCAAATATAAAAAGGGAGCATTGGTATGAAAGAGTTGGGAAACTCTGAGCTAAACTTTCAAAAGGATAAAGAAACATTGCAGGAGAATTACTTTTAGTCAGGACAGAATGAAGAAGACAAGTAATTTCCCTCTATAGAAAACAAGTGTAAAACTAAACAAGTTATTAAAATCAACCATTTCAGGACACTGAAAACAACCAAAGGTAGGCAATAATTTAAGAAGTGGTTACTCACTTTAAAACAAGCAAAAAAAAAAAAACTTGTTCTGCATCAGATAAGAATGATGAGTTTGTGACCTTCTTACCTGGAGATGTTCCGATTTCCTCTACCTCAAGTTTTACTGGCCTCTCCCAGACACATTAGTAACAACCAGAGGTGATGGCATCAGTTCAGAGAAGGTGGCCGAGCAGATAGAAATGTAAGGGGTTTTGGAAATACTGTAATAAACTCTCCATGCACCCCCAGCTGTCTGCTAAACTACATATGTACACAGGAGATTCCAAAGAATCGGGCAAAAATTAAAAGCCTGGGGAGACTTGTAAATTTGCTGTGCTTTTGAATAATACCTCAACCCACACACAAGTCTGGCAGCAGAAGGTGAAAGCCTTGCTGGCTTGAAGCGTCTGAGAATTAACTTTGTACAATTCATTGGCTGAAACTGCTAGGCCACATAGGTACTGGGGAGGTCACTAGGGATCTGGAACAGAGACAGCAGTGGCTACACACTGCAGAGGAGACATATTTCATAGTTTGAGTCCAGGCAAGTTAATTGCCTAACAAACAAAAAACAAAAAATCCTCAGAATAAAATAGAGCCCACAGTTTACAATATATTATCTACAGTGTATTATCTACAATGTCCAGTTTTTAGCCAACAATGACAATACATGCAAAGAAACAGAAAAATGTGACCCATATGCTGGGGAAAAAAGTAAATAGACATGGACTCTCAGTGGACCCAAGTTTAGCAGACAAATGGTTCAAAGCAGCTATATAAATATGGTCAAAGAATTAAAGAAAAATATGTGTGAGAAATGAAAAGAAAATATGTTAATTATGAGAGAACACACAGGGAATCTCAAGAGATAAATAGAAACTATAAATAAAGAACCAAATGTGAAGTCTAAAGCTGAAATGTGCGACAACCATAACAAAACATTCACTGGATTAGATAGATTTGTGATGGCAGAATTAATGAACACGAAGAAAGATCAATGGAAATTGCTATGGTCTGAATGTTTATGTCACCCCAAAATTCATATATTGATATCCTCACCCCCAAGATGATGGTATTAGATGGTGGGGCTTTGAGGAAGAGATAGGTCTTGGGGGTAGAACACTCACCAATGAGATTAGTGTTCTTTTACATAAAAGAGGCCCAAGAGAGACCCATTGCACCTTCTGCCATGTAAAGTTAGAGTGAGAAGACAGCTGTCTGTGAAGAATCAGGTGCTCACCAGACACTAAATCTGTTGGTGCCTTGATCTTGGGCTTCCCAGACACCAGAATTGTGAGAAACAAATTTCTGTTGTTTATAAACCACATAGTTTATGGTTTTTTGTTATAGCAACCTGATCAGACTAAGATAAAAATTATTCAAGCTAAAGAACAGAAAGAAAAAAATGAAGAAAAACTGATCAGAGTCTCTGGAATTTGTGGGACAATGTCAAATGCTCCAACATATGTGTAAGTGGAGTCCCAGAAAGTGAGGACAAAAAGAAAGGGACATGTTATGATCAGTATTATGTGTCAACTTGGCTGGGCTATAGTACTCAGTTATTCAGTCAAACGCTAACCTAAGCATTACTGTGAAGGCATTTTATAGATGTGATTAACATCAATAATCAGTTGACTTTATATAAAAAAGATTATTCTGGATAATCTGAGTGAGTCTTATCTAATCAGTTGATAGGGCAAAAGAACAGAGCTGAGACTTCCCTGAGGAAAAAGTTATTTCATTTGGGGACTACAGTGCCAATTCCTACCCAAGAGTTTTAGCTTGCCCTTCCGGATGACCTGGATTTCAGACTTGGCCAACTAGCACCCACAGTTATGTAGGCGAATTCCTTGCAATAAATATTTTTGCACACATGTGCACACACACATACTCACATCATACTACATATCCTACTGGTTCTGTTTCCCTGTTGGAACCATGACTGATACAGGACAGAAAAAAATTGAAGATAATAGCCAAAAACTTGCCAGATTTGGTGAAAAACATTGTTACAGATCCAAGAATCTCAACAAACCCAAGTAAGGTAAACACAAAGAAAACCACACCTAACACTGTTCAAAATCAAAAACAAAAAAGCACCTCAGCAACTCACACTGGTGGGGACACATGGGAGAAAATCAGACTTGGAGTGCATGCTGAACTGTTCTGTAGGATTTGGAGTAGTAAGCCCACCCAAACAGCCTTGCAGAATTCCTAATGCAAGGTCTAGTTTAAATAAGCTAGACTTGGAGAGGTCGATGGATCCTGGAGTAAATCAAAGCATTGTAGTAAAGTGGCAGGTAATTCCCCTAAAATGGAGGGAGATTAAGATGGTATAGATTTAAAGAAGAAAATATATATTAGAATGGGATCAAGAGTAGGAACTAGTATTTCTCTGACAGAGAAAGTAGAAAGCAGGCATTCTTGATTATCTTAGTTTAGGAAGAGGGTAACCAAAAGGTGCTGAGTCGCCATGCTCGATACCTTTGCCCAAACTCATTAACCATAAAGGTTACTTTTCTTCCCTTGGGAAAAATGAGAAAAGAAACAGAGAAGTGTTCTATCACGGTTGTGGAGTAGAAATGTATTCCCCTCTATAGAAACAGGGGAAGTGAGGAATAAAATTGGTCTCATCTCCCAACTAAATTGCGAATATCTTCTGTGACTTACGTAACTTTCTGCACCTATCACAGTTCCAAGCAGAGAGCTGGGCATATAACAGTGAGAAAATATGTATCAACTTGACCATCTTCATTAGTCAGGGTTCTCCAGAGAGAGAGAGAGAGAGAGAATAGATAGATAGATAGACAGAGTGAGTGAGTGAGTGAGTGAGTTATGGTTTGGATGTTTGTCCCCTCCAACCCTCATGTTGAAATTTCATCCCCAATGTTGGAATGGGGCCTAATGGGGAGTGTTTGGGTCATGGGGAAAATTCTTAATGAATAGGTTACTGCCCTCCCTCAATAAGTGAGTTCTTGTTCTATTACTTCCTATGAGAGCTGGTGGTTAAAAAGAGTCTGTTCTCCACTTCCACTGGTTCACTTAACTAGCCTTAAAAAAAGAGCTTGGCACCTCCTCCCTCTCTCTCTTCCTCCTCTCTCGCCACATCATCTCTGCATGTGCACACACATGCTAACATACACACACACACACACACACACACACAGCTTCCTTTCTGCTTTCTGCCATGACTGGAAGTAGCCTGAGTCCCTCACCAGATGCAGATGCCCAATCTTGAATTTTCCAGCCATCAGAACCATAAGCCAAATAAACCTTTTCTCTTGATAAATTACCCAGACATACGTATTCCTTTATAGCAACACAAAATGGACTAAGACGGACAGATACAGAGATTTTTTTTTTTATAATTGGCTCACACAACTATGGAGGCTAAGAAGCCCCAAGATCTGCAGTCCACAGGCTGGAGACCCAGGAGTGCCAATGGTGTAGTTCCAATTAGAGTCCAAAGGCCTGAGACAAGGAGAGCCAATGGTTTAAGTTTCAATCTGAGTCTGAAGGCCTAAGAACTAGGAGAGATAATGGTGTAAGTTACAATCAGAAGGCCAACAGACTGGAGACCTAAGAAGAGCTGAGTTTTTAGTAAAGTCTGTAGGCAGAAAAAGACTTATGTCCCAACTCAAACAGTCAGGCAGGAGAATTCTCTCTTATTGGCCCTTTTGTTCTATTCAGGTCTTCAATTGATTGAGTGAGGCCCACTCACATTAGGGAGGGCAATGTTCTTTACTCAGTCTGTCAATTCAAATGCTAATTTCATCCAGGAACACCCTCACAGACACATCCAGAATAATGTTCGACCAAATGTCTGGGCACCCCATGGCCCAGTCCAGTTGACACACAAAATTAACCTTCACACCATTCTACACTGTGTGTGTGTTTGTGTGAGATGAAGATTAAATGTTACATGTTATTTTAATATATTCTAATTACACCTAATAGTGGAATAGTGCTCTATAGTTTATAAAACATTTCCATATATTATATATTATCTTCATAGCAACCAAAATTATGAATGAGGAAAATTAAGCTCAAAAGTGTGGCATAACTTGCTCAAAGTAACATATCCAATAAGAAGTAGAGACTCAATCCATGTGATCTGACTCAGATCCAATTCTTTCTCCACCACACCATGGCTGCTTTCCTGCTGCTTTTTATTTGTTAAGCATTTTTACCTCCTTAAAGAAGAAAAGGCTGTTGCACGTGAAGTCTGGGGCAGCAGCTGTATCCCCAGCTGTCTGATATGCTTCCACCAGGTTTGGCAACAGCTGTCTCAGCTTGACATCTCACTGGGTTCCTGTCAGAGCCCCACCTTGGGGAATGACATGTTTAATGAAGAAAAATCCAACCTTCCACCTGAACTCCTAGCTTTGCAAATGCAACTGACATCTGACAGGCTTGGAGGCCCTCACTGCAGGGAATGAGGGTGACCCCAGCCTCTCAGCTCATAGATTATATGTTTGGCAGCTTTTTCTGCAATTGGCTGGCAAATTTGTGCCTTCTCCAGATCCTACTCTCTAGCCCCAGTGTTAATTTAGATGCAATTCAAACAAACACTGAGTATTTCATATGCTCCCAGGCACTGGGGATGTATAAAAAGATGAGTAACGTACCATTTCTACCTCAGGGGCACTCAAAGTCCTACAAAAGAGTTTGAAACTTTATATTGCCAGTATTTCTATGGAGACAATACCATTGCCATGGCAAATGGGCCTCTTTTGAACAGAGAAACTCTAATGAGATTGCTCCAAAAATTAAATACCATGTTGGCTATATCCTTTGGCAGGAACAACAAATTCAAATGCCAGCAAGAATCTCAGAAGGGCAAGAGCTGTAGAAGGGGCACTTTAAAATCAGTATTTGAGAGCTAGAGCCTCATTTTTTATCTTAAAAAAATAAGGCAGTCATCCGCATGTCAAAGGCCACATGAAGGCATGTGGTGTATTAGGGAACAAACAAGCAGGGACACCCATTTGGAGGACAGGGTACACAGAGGGAATGCAGGAGGTGAGATTAGAAGGAAAGGTGGTTAACAGGCTTCAATGTCATGCCAAAATCTTCCAAATGTGTTCTGAATGGAGCCATAGAACTGTGGTCCCCAACCCCTAGGCTACAGACTAGTACCAGTCCATGGCCTGTTAGAAACCGGGCCACAGGTGAGCAGCAGGTGAGCGAGCAAAGCTTCATCTGTATTTACAGCTGCTCCCCATCACTGCATAAGCTCTGCCTCCTGTCAGATCAGTGGCAGCATTAGATTCTCACAGGAGTGAGAACCCTACTGTAAACTTCACATGCGAGGATCTAGGCTGTGCTCTCCTTATGAAAATCCAACGCCTCGTGATTTGAGGTGGAGCTGAGGTGGTGACACTAGCGCTGGGGAGCGGCTGCACATACAGATTATCATTAACAGAAAGGTTTGACTTCACAATAAATGTAATGCACTTGAATCATCCCAAAACCATACTCACCTCATCCCAGTCCATGGAAAAACTGTCTTCCATGAAACCAGTCCCTGGTGCCTGGTCTCCTATGGGGACTGCTGCCATAGAAGATTTCTAAGTTGGGCTGGGGTTAGCATGATTTGATACGTGATTTAGAAAAGTGATGCTACTGCTTAGCAGAGGAAACAGCACTTAGAGACTAGTCCAAAGGAATACTAGAACATCCCAAATGAGAGACAATGAGGGCCTGGGCCAAGGAGGTGGAAATGGAAGCAGGGGAAGGATGGGAAAGACCATTCAGAAGCAGAATAGTCAGATTTGGATCAAGGAGAAGTGTAACTTATCTAGTTATGTGACACAGTACTAGGAAGCTATGAAAGATAGCCCAGAAAAAGAGGTAGAGACAGAAAAGATTCAAGAAGTTGCTGCGTTTGGTTTGTGCTGAACATGCTCAATGTGAAGCACATACAGACATCCAGGCAAAAACACTTAGTGGACAGACAGGAAGTATAGTCGAGGAAAGCGGAGCAGGCTCACAGATTAAGCCACGGGAGTGGATGAGACTGCCCAGGAAAGCAGCACAGAGAGAAGGAAAACAGGTGACGGACGAGGCCCTTCAGAACACTGACATTTAGGAGCCAGGCCAGGAATCAAAAACAGGAAACAGAGAGCAGTCACGAGAGATAAAAGGAGAACCTCGAGACAGCAATGTTGGAGGAGGAGGAGTGAGCGAGAGATAGTAACAAATGCTACAGGGAGATTGCGGAAGGTGAGAATGACGATGAAACTTCTAGATTTCTCTGGAAATTGAAAGATCATTAGATTTAGCAGGAAAAAGAAAACCAGGAGGGGAATAGATGAAATAAGATTGGCAAAATGGCAATCATTATTAAAGCTGAATCTTGGGTATGTAAGTGTTTATTATGATGTTATTTCTACTCATGTGTGTGTTTGAAAATTTTTCCAAACATAAAGTTGAAATTCTAAAAGCAAATTAAGACATGAAACGAATGAAATAAGATCTCATTATCAGCTTCTAAAATCAGGGTTTCAGTTGAATAGCAAACGGTAAACACGGAAGAGGGGGCAGCTGGTATCAAGTGTCATGTTTTGAGCGTTGCCGGCAATGCGATATGATGAACTGGGCCCAGTGCTTGTATCACCCAGTCAGTGTCACTACTGAGAACAGATGACATCAAATGAGGATGGTTC
Organism: Lepilemur ruficaudatus; assembly: GCA_963574885.1. NCBI lineage: Eukaryota > Metazoa > Chordata > Mammalia > Primates > Lepilemuridae > Lepilemur > Lepilemur ruficaudatus. The sequence continues at coordinate 136,122 of CAUYRT010013837.1, forward strand.
CACGAGGGCTTACTAAAGAGTATACATGGTGTAGAAACAGAGTGTAGAGAGAGCACAAGGAACACTGCAATAACACCGATGCTAGCGACAGTGGGATGTTACCACCCCTTCTCAAATGCTCTTGGTGAAATACAGCCCTGGCATCTACTTCTCACGGGCGTGTGGGTCAACTGGTGGTCAGCTGGGTTCTGCTTCAAGCTGGTGTCCAGCTGGGCTTGGCTCCTCTTTGCGGAGGTTGGCTCCAGCTCTGGTCTGTTCCACACGTGTTCATTCTGGGGCCCAGACTGAAGAGGCAGCAGTTACCCGGGGGAAGCTCTTCTCATGGAGATGACAGAGGCCCAAAAACTGCTTACAGAGACACGCGATGCTTCTTAAGGCTTAGGTTTGAACCTGGCAGAGATAGTTGAGTCCACCCACATTCCATGGACCAAAGCAAGTTATAAAGTGCCAAGCCCAAGGGCAGGAGTCAACATACCCCTCCTTTTATGGGAGTAACTACAAAGTCACACCCAGGCAAACCGCATGGATAAGCAGGAGGGGCAAAGTATTGGGGCCAATGATTCCATCTGGCACACTCTAGAAGCAAGGGGAAAGGAGCCCTTAGCAGAATCCAGAAAGAGTGGTAGGGAGAGGGCCCCTTGAGAAAAGTTCTGACCTTCTATCTGAAAGAAGCTGAGGAGATCCCACAGGGAGGATGCCAGGGGATACATGTCCTGACCTCCCTCAGTCTTCTGCTCACTCACTGAACCCAGCCGGAAGCCAGAAAGCCAGACAGCAAAGGCACCCTGTGATGGCACTCACACAGGCCAGGCTCGCAGAGCAGGTAGCAGTGTGGAGAGCAGCAAGCGTGAGTCTGGAGGGACTAACAGAGGATATGGGCACAGCGCTGGCCGGCCAGTAGGGGCGAACAAGGAGAAGGTGGCGGGCAGGCTAATGGCAGAGGCTCGGTGTGCAAACAAAACCCTCGTCTCCCTCAGGTATCGCCCAAGAAAATTGGGAACTTGCCGGCTCAGAAGTTTTGGAAGGTCCTATAGGTGGCTTGCACTGCCCTCTGGGCACCGGATCCAGGGGAGAGGCAGTGTACCAAGCCCTGAGAGAGAGGCTTTTCCTCCCACAAGGAAGAGACACAGCTGGAGGTGGAAACGGCAATTAAGGCTGATTGTCTGACTCAGCAATCAAATTAGGCTGTGGCACTAATGACAGGCAAGAGGAGGCAAGTGGCTGGTGGGAGCCCAGCCCGCAATCAGTGATTGACGCTTGACAGGAACTGGGAGTAGGTCCTGTGTCCAAGGACCCTAGGGAGCCACCTCCGAAAAGGGAACCCTTTCCTCCTTCCTCTTAATGTCTGTCCTGACTGTGTTTCTTGGAGACAAACCCTAACATCGAATGAAGCTGATGTAATAATTGCCGCAATTAAAAAAAAATAAATTTTTCTTTTATAAGCAAAGAATCCTTCCAATGGGAGGGAAGAAGATGAGCCCCTCAAACTAAGTTCTAAGTTTTATTATGTCCAGAACCTAAAATCAGGGCTCACCTGCTTTATTAGGCCACCAAAAATTGAAGAAGCACCCCAAGCAGGCATCAGAAAGGCAGATGTTATAGTGTAGTTATCAAGAGCATAGACTCAGCAAACTGCCAGAATCCAGACCCTAGCTCAGCTGCTTACCACTAACTGTGAGCTCAGGCAAGTTACCTAACTGTGTCCTTGATTTCCGCATCTCTAAAATGGAGGTGATAATACGGCCTAGAGTTGTTGTAAGTGTAATGAGTTAATAGATGTGAGCACTTACTAGAGTATTTACCACATAGTTAATGATATTTGAAGGTTAGCTCTTATTATTGGCCCCACCCAGAAGACTCAGGGACAGTCCCCTCCCCCCATCAAGGAAGCATCCCTACCTTCTGCCACTGCACCCCTGCCACAGGTGGGAGCCTGGGGACAGAGCGTTCCAGCCCTCTACCTGAGCCCAGCTTTCACCTGGATCTGAGCACAGCACTGAGTGCCACTGAGACAGGTTGCTCTCATCACCTAGGGCTGGAACCCAGCGGAAATTTCTTTTTTGGGTGATCTGACCACCCCATCCAGCACTGACTGAAAGTTGATGAGAACAATTAAAGGGCTGCAAAAGAGGTGCTGGCAGCAGGAGATCAGCATTTTAATGAAAGGCATAACAAATCCACTGGAATGACTATGTCCAGGGATTGACAAAGGCAGTTTGGCCCCTTGGCACTGTTACAGCCTTACCAGGTTCATGGCCTGCTGCTCAAGAGGAAGCCAATGCACGGAGATAGCAGGGGTTACAGCAGAGAAAGATTTCAATATCACAGATGCCATGAGAGGAGACAGGAGGAAGTTCTCAAATCTGTCTCCCCAAGAATTTGGGAGAAAGAGATTTTAAAGATGGTTTGGCAGGCAAAGGGCTAGGCAGTTCAGTCTGCTGATTGGCTGGGTTTGGGGTGGAACCATAGGGCTGTAGAAATTGTCTTCTTTTGCTGAGTCAGCTCCTGGGTGGGGGTCACAAGACCAGTTGAGTCAGTTCCTTGGTATGGGCCACTGGTCTGGGTGGTCAGCCAGTCTACCGGAATGCAGGGCCTAGAAGACATCTCCAAAACTAGCCTTAGGTTTCACAAGGAAGTAATTAAGAAAGTTAAGAATCTTTATGATCATCGGCTATGTGACTCCCAAGTAGCAATTATAAGAAAGCAAACTAGGGGACAGTGGCTGGTTATATATATTTTTTAACTGTGCTTATTCCTTTGCAGAGTTCAGGCCCCTACCACAGTTCCCACCTTGTAGGCTTTTATTAATTTTACAAATGGCAGTTTCAGCATAGTGCTTCTGAGTTGTTGAGTCCCTCTGTGTCCCTGAAGCTTTCTGCACCTGTTTTTTCACAGGGTGGGCTCTCTCCTCCTTTATCCCCCTGTCTTTTCTCTTTCTCGCCTTACTTTCTCCTTCTTCACTTTTCCTGTATCCCCTCTCCCTCAGCTCCCTCTCTCTCTTTTTAATAACCTGCTTCATGTTGTTGGTTTTCACATGTGTTTGGCCCTTGGTTGTCTGTGGATCCATAGTTCTCAGTACTGTACATACACATTATTTTGCCTTTCAGTTAGGACACCTGGGATCTAGTTCACTAGCTCCATCACTAACCCACTGTATAATGGTCAGCAACAATAATAGCAAACATAAGTTACAGTTAGTGAGCCTCACTCTTCTGAGTGCCGCATGTATAAAATTAACTCACTTTGTCAGGGCAACCCAAGCAGTAGGGTCTTTATTTTCACTGTCTTCACCTGTGGTAAACTAAAGTTATTATTTCCAACTATTTTGTTCCCTCCTTCAGTACTCCTGCCAGGGGGAGGTTTAACCATTACCACCCTGTTTAACTAAGGAGAGACCATATGACCTTCTTCAGCCAATAAAGACCATAAAGTGTCATTGGGCACTTCCAGGAAGAAACTTTAAAAAACACCGTGTGCTTTGCCTTGTTCTTTTTTTTGAGACAAAATCTCACTCTGTTGCCTGGGCTAGAGTGCGGTGGCATCAGCCTACCTCACAGCAACCTCAAACTCCTGGGCTCAAGTGATCCTTCTGCCTCAGCCTCCCGAGTAGCTGGGACTACAGGCATGCACCACCATGCCTGGATAATTTTTTCTATATATGTTTAGTTGGCCAATTAATTTCTTTCTATTTTTTAGTAGAGACGGGGTCTCGCTCTTGCTCAGGCTGGTTTCGAACTCCTGACCTTGAGCGATCCACTTGCCTTGGCCTCCCAGAGTGCTAGGATTACAGGCGTGAGCCACCACACCAGCTACCTTGTTCTTTTTTCACTATGGCATGATGACTGGCAATGTCCCAGTCAGTGACATCTGAGGATGAGGAAAGTTTGGTGTAGAGTCATGCCAACTCAGGAAGGACAGACAAGTAGTGTAAACAAGAGGGAAACATTTGATGTTATCTGTCATTGAGATTTTTGGAGTCATTTGTTACTGCAGCATAACCTAGCCCGTCCTGACTGATAAATCCCCTTTTCCAGGTAAGGAGGTGGAAGCACATTCAGAGTGTGTCTGGCAGTCTGGCTCCAGAGTCTGAGCTCCTAACCACTACTCTATATTACCTCTATGAGCCTCAGTTCCTGCTTTGTGAAGTGAGGTTGTCTGTTTCTAGTTGAAGGCAACAAATGTTATATTTCTTTCAATCCTGTCCATCTAATTATCATTCCATTGTCTACTTTCTTTTAAACATGTTAGGCATGTGTATTTTACAGCCAATGCTGGTTTGGCTCAAGGAAACTAGGGCATTTCCAGCTGCCTACAGATGTTCCCATCATGTTTATGACCAGCGAACTCTGTGATCCATGTTCCCAGCTCAGGATACCCTGAGGAAAGAATCCCCAAACCTCTACTTCTCCCCACCAGGCCTCCTACCTTTGGTGTGTTGGGAGAGATAATAATAATTGCTGTCATTATCAAGTATCTGCTATGCTCTAACAACTCTACAAAAATTATTTCTAATTCTTAAAGCTGCACTACAAAGCAGGTATTATTTCCATCCTTCTTGATAAGGAAACTGAGGCCCACTAACACTAAATAATGTGTCTGAGGTCACACATCTAGTACATGGTCTCCTGATGCCATTTCAGAGCCATCTGACACTAAAGCCTGTGTTCTTTCCACCAGGCTGCTTGTTGCAGAAAGCATTGCTCCAGCTGGTCTTCTGGTACATTCTCTTTTATTATTTGTGACCTTGGAGGTATCTGAATCTTTCAATATGTTCTATGCTAAATAAAATTTAAAATGCTCCAAAGGACACAAAGAAGGGGCTCCTGAAGACAGAAGCAGAGGGGCAGTGAGCTGAATCTAGGCAAATTCCTAAGAAAATCTAATGTAACAGAAAAACAGAGAGGCTTGAGAAATAAGTGACACAGACTAAGCAATTTGAAGATTTGCATTTAAATAATAAGGCCCAGCGTAATAATAAGCACAGTGATAAGGAGACTGATTCAAGGCTTTCTGAGCTCTCATCCAGACATTAATGAAGCAAACCTCCAAGGGAGACATCCCCATTAGCCCTATTTTCCAGATGGTCAGACCAGGACCCTGAAGTCCAGTTCCTATCACTGGTACTCATCTTGGAACACAATTATGCCTGTTGAGAAGCTATGCACCAAATAACACTTGTAGCAATAACTGCCTGACTTTTATAACAGGCCTATGTCTTAGGACTTCTTGGCTGCCACCATAGTATAATGAGCCCATTGATCATTGCTGTATTTCAATAAATATTTTTTTCCTGATTATGAGCCCATTTATAATCTAAAGACAGATGTTGTCAGGCCTAGGACTTTTTTATAAAAAAAAAAAATTTTCATCACAATTGTTATTATTTGGTATTGCCATCTGGCTCTCATTTTTAAAAATAAAAGGCTTTCTTATGCTTCTGGAAACTACTTCTTTCAGGATACTGTGTCCTCAAGACACCCCCTCACATCATGGTCTCACAAATAGCAAGTCAAACGTGTAGCCTTCTCAAAACACTTTCTCCTTCGTGACCCCATTTTGAACAAACTCCCCAAATCATAATACCTCCTAATTCATGCAACTCCCATTTATAGAGCTCCTATAATATGCTGGGCCTAATGCCAGCTGCTGTGGAGAACTCAAAGCTGTACGATGCACAGCTCGGCCCTCAACACTCAGTCTAAAGGGCAGTAAATAAAAATTACATGATGGTAGCATTTGGAGCCATGTAGGGTATTTTGCTTTCTAGAGGGAAATCAGGGTTCCATCCACCATGCCAGGCCTCATTCTACCCCACCGTCAGGGAAACGATGTAAATTGATCAGGTTGAGTACTTCTTGGACCACCATGCCAGGAGGTGGTGCTTTTGGTGTAAGAAGAAAAGAAGCTAAAGTTCTCAGGTTCCCTGGAGCTCTCTCTGATATCTCTTTTGCTGTTGTCTCTTCACAATCTTCTCTTTCTCCCTAGACTAGTTGAGTAAGAAAGGCCTGGGGCTACCTTCTATTTCCTTGAGCGGAACCAGAGTGGAACCAAGGAGAAGGCCACTGGGTCTACGTAGGCAGGTAAAATGCTTTCATATAGTTCCACAGGAGGTAACACTGGGGTATGAGATATTAAGAAGAATTATCCAAAACAGGGTAAGTTCAAGAGAGTGTAACCTGTCCTTTCAATGTCCTTTTGAACCATTGTTTGAAAGGCCTATCCAAGAATTATTTATATCCAATGAGAAGATACCATCTATGAGTATGCTATTTTCTATTAATTAAGGCTCAAAATTGGTGACATTGTGTGTCAACTTGTAGATTTGTGACAGGTAGAAGAGCAAATGATTTCTGACAAGTAGATAATCCCAAAGGTTACGGTTTTATTGCTCTGTAGGAAACTAACAAGTTTAGTATCTAGCCCAGTGATCTTATCCTGATGCTCCTTTTTAAAATTGCCTACAAATTTTCCATTCTTCATATACTTTGAGTCAGCTTTACCATCTGTGATGTTCAATTTTATATGTCAACATGCTGGGTCATGGTGCCCAAATAGTTGGGCAAATATTATTCTGGATGTTTCTGTGAGATTGTTTTTAGATTAAAAAAAACAACCATTTAACCATTTAATGTTAATTTAAAATTAACATTTAAATTGGTGGACCTTGAGTAAAACAAATTGAACTCCTTGTTGTGGGTGGGCCTCATCCAATCAGTTGAAGGGCTAAATAAAGCAAAAGACTGGCCTCCTCTGAGCAAGAGGGAATTCTGCCAGCAGAGATCCTTTACCTCTTCTCTGGGTCAGAGAACATCAGCTCTTCTCTGGGTCTCCAGCCTGCCAGCCTATCCTGCAGAGTTTGGACTTGCCAGCCTCCATAATCACCTGGGCCAATTCCTTAAAATAAATCTTTCCCTCCATATATATATGTACACACACACACACACACACACACACACACACACACATCCTAGTGGTTCAGTTTATCTAGAGAACCCTAATATACCATCTTACTGGTTCCCTTACTAAGTAATGAGTTAAGTAACATCTTTAACATGTGTTTATTCTACAGTTTTAAGAGTCATATTTTCATTTCACTTTTGAAATTTATAATTTAACAGAGGCCAGAGATTGATCCAGTGATAAGGAGGGTTCCTTTGCCTGGCCCTGTCCTCTGGCATTTATCTTCCTAGGGAACCTCAAAGGGGGTGACTGAGGCAGAAAAGGATCCTAGTGTATGAGATCTTAGGTCCTGGCCAAATACCACTTCCATGCCACTTCATCTAAGCAATAAATTGTAAAAAGCTGAAATTAAAATAAAATGATATACAACAAAATAAAATATTAATAGTATTTGGATTATAACCCAAAATATAGAATAAATATCCATACATTCATGCTGATAGAAATAAATAATTGAATAAATAAATAAATGGGGAGAAGAGACAAATCTTCTGTGCAGAAGAATTTCAAATAATTTATGTATAGCAGGACTTCCAACTCCTTAAGTATGGACTGTACTATTCCCAATCGTACAATATGAAAAGAGGGAAGAACGAGTAACTTCATAGTGGAGAAACTTGACAAACACTAACTCAGCCAGGTGATCAAGTTTAACATCAACAGTGATGGTATGTACCCTTGATATGATATAATGAAAGTGGCGTTTTTAACTGGCTTTCCTCCCAAAGACACACAAACCCAGTTTAATCATAATAAAAACATTAGGCAAATCCCAATGGAGAGACAGTCTACAAAATACTTGACCAGTGCTCCTCAAAAACTCTCAAGGTCATTGAAAATAAGGAAAGTCCTTTCCAGAGGAGCCCAAGGCGACATGCCAACTCAACGTAAGGTGGTGTCCTGGATGAGATCCTAGAACAGACAAAAAGACATTAGGGAAAAACAGATGAAACCTTAATTATGTATGGACTTTCGTCAACAATAATGTATCACTATGGGTTTATTAATTGTGACAAATGCAACATCCTAACAGCGGGTGTTAGTAACAGAAGACACTGGATGAGGCATATACAAGAACTCTCTGTACTCTCTTCATATTTTTTCTGTAAATCTAAAACTGTTCTAAAATAAAAAGTTTATTTAGGCCGGGCACGGTGGCTCACGCCTGTAACCCTAGCACTCTGGGAGGCCAAGACGGGAGGATCGCTAAAGGTCAGGAGTTCGAAACCAGCCTGAGCAAGAGCGAGACCCTGTCTCTACTATAAATAGAAATTAATTGGCCAACTAAAAATATATATAGAAAAAAAAATTAGCCAGGCATGGTGGCACATGCTTGTAGTCCCAGCTACTTGGGAAGCTGAGGCAGAAGGATTGATTGAGCCCAGGACTTTGAGGTTGCTGTGAGCTAGGCTGACGCCACGGCACTCTAGCCTGGGTGACAGAGTGAGACTCTGTCTCCAAAAAAAAAAAGTTTATTTAAAAATAAATAACAATAACACCATTTACTGATTTAAAAAATCAAATTAACCTGATTTGAATCCCAATTCCACAGTTTATTGACTGCAATCTTAGACAAGTCATTTAATTTTTCTAAGCCTCATCCATAAAATGATGCTATTGTTACCCATCCCACCAGATTGTCACGAGGATGACATACACAAGCCTCTCATTCCCTCTGGCTTGACTTTAGGCTGTTAAAAAGCAGTCAAATGAAACTGGGGAGGAAAGCATTCTATTTTACCTGGAAAAATATCTCCTGTGCCCCTTCTTGAAACATTCTTAAGCAGTGCCAGGCACAGGGCCCATCGGGCACAAGGCTGAATAAATGTAACCTCAACAATTCCCAAAACACAGCTCTTCGTGCCCTCTCTGTCTCTGAGGTTCCTGGCCTACTAACAGGGAAAGGAGTAAAGATGCAGTTGCACTTGTCTGGGCTTACAGGGAGGAGTAAAGCCGAAGTTGGGTGTGTGTGGGGTCTGTCCTCACTTCGAATAAGCCTAAGGGAGACTTTGAGGGGTGACCTGCTCAGGAGATGGAGCCAAGCTTCTTCCCCAGGAGCTTCTGTTTGGATGAGACAGTCAAACAGCACACTGAGGGCCTAGAGTTAGCAGGGAATAGGCTGCTGGGCAGAGCTGGGCGGCTCCCTGGTCTTCCTCTCTGGACCACGGACTAGGCAGTGGGAGGATGTCAGTCTCTGATAAGCTCTTCCTCCTGTTACTGTTCCTGTTGTGTTACTGTGTGCAATAGGTTTCTCACTGCACATTTTAGGGGACCTTGGATGTGCTGGAACTGTTCAGTTGGATCTGCTTTACTCTAAAGAGGAGGGACTCCTACACTCAGTTGAGATCGATATTTCCATCGTTTCAGTAATCAGGGTTCAGACAACCAGATCCTTCCTCAGAAAAGGACTGGTACTCACAAATGCCTGTTTTACCAGAGATCCACACCAGAGGGCAGTATAGGTGCTCTGGTCTAGGGACGCCCTTTTTCCTAGAGCATACAGCTGAGTAATGGGTCTTCGCCCTTGTTTTTCTAAGTAATGAAAGAGGAAGGTGGGTGCATTCATTTCTATTGCTGCGTAACAAATTACCACAAACTACGTGATTCAAAACAACACCTCTTTGTTAGCTCCCAGTTTTGTAGGTCAGAAGTTCAATGCTTTCACACTCACATATAGGAGACCACAGTGGGTGTGGCTGCCTGGGAGCAGTGATCCAGGAAACCAGGACATTTTACACTGGAGCCATAAACTTGGCTAGCCAGCTTTCTAGCGCTACAGCCACTTCAGTCAAAGAAAAGAAAAGCACAGAATTTGGAGTGCTTTTGAACAGCGTGAGAGAGCAGCTGAATTGGGGTTTTCCTGGGTTTACAGACTTTCCTAAGTGTTCCTGAAATCTGACTTCAGATCAAAATTTCATTTCCTGAGGTTGGTCTTGAACTCCTGACCTCAAGCGATCCTCTGACCTCGGCCTTCCAGAGTGCTAGGATTACAGGTGTGGGCCACCACACCCAGCCTTTCCCTCAATTTTTTAAGTTCCACATAATTGGGAGACTAAGATCCATTAAAAACTTACTGGTATTAAATAATAGCCCCAAAACAAACTTTAAAATCATACAAGCCCCAGAGTTGGAGGCTGCAGTGAGCAGTGATCATGCCACTATACTCCAGGCTGGGTCACAAAGTGAGACCCTGTCTTAAAAAAATAAAAAGTTTATCTTTGCCAACTGCCAGAAAGAAATTAAAGTTAAAAAAAATTAAGGAAAAAAAATGAAAAAGAAAGAAAAAAAGTTTTAAAAAATAAATAAATAAATAAATAAAAATTAAAAATTTCATTTCCTATGACAGGCTAGCTGGGACCATGTTGGATTCATCAGCACACTGAAATTTTTCCAAGTCTCAAAAAAACTCCTGACTCTTGAATTTTTCTTTTGTGGTCTGGACTCCTTTGAGGCTGCTCTTAAGCTATTCTCTTTTCCTGGAAGAAAATGAACCTCTCAGGGCTTCAAAATGCAAAAGCAGCAGCCAAAACCCTCTCTTCATTTTCCATTGCTGTTGCAATAGACTTACAGGCTTTACTGAGGCTTAAAGAAGGACACCCAAGCAGAATTGGGGTTAGTTTTAATGATACCAGCCTACAAAACAGAACCTGAGGCCTACCTGCCTCTTCTCACTTTCTCTAAGATGCTGCATTTTCAATTTTAAAGAATAGAAGCAGGCTGGGCACGGTGGCTCACACCTACAATCCTAGCACTCTGGGAGGCCAAGGCGGGAGGATCACTCAAGGTCAGGAGTTTGAAACCAGCCTGAACCAGTGGTTCAGCGAGACCCCATCTCTGCTAAAAATAGAAAGAAATTAATTGGCCAACTAAAAATGTATAGAAAAAATTAGCCGGGCATGGTGGCGCGTGCCTGTAGTCCCAGCTAGTCAGGAGGTTGAGGCAGAAGGATTGCTTGAGCCCAGGAGTTTGAGGTTGCTGTGAGCTAGGCTGATGTAATGACACTCTAGCCCGGGCTACAGAGTGAGACTCTGTCTCAAAAAAAAAAAAAAAAATAGAAGCAGCTAAAGGCAGGTCTGTGTTCTCTTTTAGTTGCAGACATTTCTTACAATCAATTTCATTAACCAGTTAGGAAGGCTTACTTCTTTCATACTTGACCTTTAAGATTGATGTGGTTCTGTTGCTCAAATTTGGTGAAGAATCAGGTACATTTAAATAGCATGCTTGGTTCCAGGATGTCAGGAGAGGCCAGATACTGCTTCTGACTCTGGGGTCCAAGATACCAAGCAGTCACGAGAAGAGGAGAGTGAATGGACTCTTCAAAGAGAAATAGCAAATGCTCCTCTTTCTGCTTCTCTTGGTAATAGTCCCACTTAAAGGATACGGTTGTTAATCTACAACAGGAAGGAGATGCTAAATCTGGTGGAGAGTAAAGAAGATATTACTGTGAGGAAAAAGGAATTAACCTATAAAAACTTTGTGGGGAAAGGCTTATTACTTTGAGTTGACTTTGAGACATTTCATTGCCTATTTCTGCGCCTCCAGCTGGCTTTGCATGGACAATAAACTCTCCAAAGATACTTAGTGTAAAATTGTTGTTTGTCTTCATTAATTTACCCTGGTGATCCCGGGGGGGACATTACTCCACAGGGAGAGGTAGAGTCCCAGGACAGCCACCTAGCCACTCGCTGAATTACCAACTGCCAAATAGTCACAGCGAGCTGCTTACCCACTGCTTCCTTTTTGGCAGCCTGCCGTGTGGTTATGGTTGCCCCCTACTTCCCCAGCGAGCCTGACTTTGTCTTTCTCACTTTTATCAGTGTATTTCCATTCAGCAGCCAAGCTGTCCTAGACCAACTGCGCTGTCTAGGCCATATGCCTAGCACATAGCAGGCACTTAAAATTCATTAACTAAATCCAACACTTCCTCTTTACTTCCAGATTAACATTTTCTCTCAGCTGGATCGAACGTAGACCTTCCTTAATCTAGATGCCATTTTCTCTGACTGTATGCCAGCATTCGCCATATGACTAAGGAAGACAGACTATCCCTGCTTTCAGAAACATTGCCCCTCCTAGATGTCACCTAGGTATCACAGATCGTAGGCATTTATTTTTTAAACCCACCTTGAGAACAATTGTACATTAGGTTGTTGCTCCTTGGTTCCAAATGGTTTATTTCGGCCCTTTCTGACAAGTAGATTGTCAAAGCATACGGTTGTTTCTTTATTGACAACACAACCTCTCCCCTGCAGGTTGACACCAGAGAAACACTTTAAACTTTCAAGTGTCCAATCTGTATCCATGTTCCAGTTGCAGCAAATAATATTTGTGAAGAATTGCCTGAAGAATGTATAGTCCATCCATTCCTCCGAGCCATCAAAATGTTATCTTTGGATCAAGGCAAACCATCAGAGACAATTGATTTGGCTTCTGCTGGTTGTGTCTGGTGTTTTGACATTAACCTGCAAGGAGGGAGATCATTTTTAAGAGGACACAAAAAATTTGTTTGGGAGCCTTTTATAGACATGTTGTCAAAGGCTGTCACAGAGTATTTTCCTGAAGATTACACGCAAGTTTGTCTCCATTCTCAGTTCTAGGAATTTGATCTTATCGTATGTACATAGTGAGTGAGGCCTCTTTGCCTGCGTTGCTAGGAAGCTCAATGTTAAATTGGTGGCCTACCTTTAATACCTGTACAGGACCTTAAAGTTTCGTGTGCTGACCTTTGACCTCACCTCTGGTTTTATTGTAGTTTTGCTGCTCTTTGCTACTTTGTTATAATCTGGCTTCTCTTATTTTTTCTATTTGCTCAGATTTCCTCACTTAATTTTTTACTCTACTGTGCTTAATGTAGTTTAGTAAGCTGCCGCAAATCTTTTGGAGAGGATTTGGAGAGGAAGGCAGACAAAAATATATTGTGATTTTTATTACTCCAAGGATCCACATAGATCAACACGGTGTTACATTCCAGTAACAGTGTGCAGTAGCCAAGGGTGACTAAAAGGGAATTTCATTTTTTATTTCCCCTTTTTGAAAACTTTGAAGTGAATTCACATATGTAGTATAAAGCACCACTTACTGTAATTCCATTTCCTCATTGATCCACTTTTCTCAGCTTCCTCTTGTATTTTTACTTTCCACGCCCCGTAAGACTCATCCAGCACTCCATTTCCAGCAGCTGTTTTCTCCCTCTTCCTACTATCCTTGTTCCACGTATTTATTATGTGACCTCTCTTCATTAAGCAAGATTCCTACCTTTTGAAGAAGGGGGATTTGTACCACCATTAGACAGGGTGAAGAGTTAGGAGTAGGATGGGGTGTGAAAGTCAGGACAAAATAGAACACTGACATTTATGGAATGTTCCAGGAAGGGGCGCTGTAGGTGCTAGGGTGGAGAGCAGGTGCATGTGGGTTTTGAGAAAGATTTCTCCAGACCAAGATTAGGATAGAAAGAAGTTTACGTACTTTTTCCTAGGTGGGAAAAGGGCCAACACAAAAGAGGAAGAGTGTGTTGGCATAGAAGGCTGGTTACTCAGAGCTTTTATTTAGGAATTATAAAAAAGGAGGGTGAAAGATGACTTATGGCTATAGCCAAATTAAGAGGGTACTGTAAACTCCATATTTGAGCCTTCTCTTCTTAGTGGCAGGCTGATAGCAGAAATGGCTGTCAGGGATCTTGTCAGCAATCTTGCCCTTGAGACAGGATTTGGGATCCTATCTCAGGATCTGAGGCCTGAGGTTTGTCCCAATGCTGTCGCCCAGGAGCTTCTCAGGAACTTGTGGAGGCTATAAAAGCAGATTCTAAAAGAGGCAGCCTTAGTCCACAGGTCTATCGATCATAAAAGAAAAAATTTACATTTTCTTTCTGTCTGTTGGCCTCCTTTTAGGTGTTGTGAAAACAGAGCTCTGCAGAGTGCCTGTCAGCTAGGGAGACAGAGAGAGAGAAGAGAGAGCACAGGGCTCATTTTTTTTTCCTGTTACTTTGCTATCAAGTCCAACCATCCTTTCAGCAGGGGTGAGGGGAAACTTGTCCTTTCCCCCAAAAGTTTGCTGAAAGATCAACTCACAATTAAGGCAGATTAATAAGAAAAAGGTTTATTTACCAATATCATGTGCATGGGGGAAATCACAACAGTGATTACCCAATATCCCAATGAAGTTCAGATATTTTTATACATACCTTTTGTAGGGTAAGGAGGAAGTTGAGGGGTATAGGTAATTTTGTTTAAGGGCAATGAAAGGTTGCTAGGGAGGATGAAAAGATGGGGGAAACAGATTGACTTGTAAGTTAACCTGAGAGACAGGTATTATGTTTCAAACGATTTGGGCCAGATCTAGTTACATTCTTGATATTCTTTCCTGAAATACATTGAAAAATCAGGGAGAGGAAGGGAAGTCAACATTGCCCCTTTTGATCTTTTGATAGATCAGCATGGTTTACACAGATAGAGGGAAAGCCCCTTCCAAGACTTTTTTAAACCTCAAATGGCCTTTAATTCAAAATGTTCTTTATACCAAGGAGTCATATTTTGGGGTGAAATTTCTTTCTTTTCTTTCTTTCTTTTTTTTTTTTTTTTGAAACAGAGTCTCAATCTGTTGCCTGGGCTAGAGTGCCATGGTGTCAGCCTAGCTCACAGAAGCCTCAAACTCCTGGGCTCAAGCAGTCCTCCTGCCTCAGCCTCCCGAGTAGCTGGAACTACAGGCATGTGCCACCATGCCTGGCTAATTTTTTCTATATACTTTTAGTTGGCCAATTAATTTCTTTCTATTTTTAATAGAGATGGGGTCTCACTCTTGTTTAGGCTGGTTTCGAACTCCTGACCTTGAGCAATCCTCTTGCCTCAGCCTCCCAGAGTGCTGGGATGACAGGCGTGAGCCACCGCGCCTGGCCAGGGGTAAAATTTCTTGAGCTCCTTAATTCCCCCTGTCTGGAACTTCTCCAGAAGTTTGACATATTAAAATTTGAGTCGTTAGTTGAAGAGAGAGAGATCGGGTTAGTAGTAAAGTAACAAGAGATTTGAAAAGGGAAACAAGAACATAGATTAGAATGAGAATAAATAGGTAGAAAAGAACAGATCTAAGTATATTTTCCCACACTCCATTAAACCAATCTCCTATTTTGGGGAATTGGTCGTTATTAATTTGATGGAAAATATTTATCTTATCTTTTAAGAGGTATAGCTCATAGTCTTTACTTGTCCTCTGTGATTTTTTTTGTA
The DNA here is from genome assembly GCA_963574885.1 of Lepilemur ruficaudatus. Taxonomy (NCBI): domain Eukaryota; kingdom Metazoa; phylum Chordata; class Mammalia; order Primates; family Lepilemuridae; genus Lepilemur; species Lepilemur ruficaudatus. Next base: position 151,301 of record CAUYRT010013837.1, read on the forward strand.
AAAACAGTATTTTTTAATTTAATTTTTTTTTTTTTGTCAATAATCACTCAAGTTTTCCCTGTAGGGCTGTCAAGGCATCTAGGAGGTAGCAGTTTTTAAATATAATAAAGGTTAGGCTGTTGACTTTTAACTGAAGTGTTTTAAATGTTTGTGTAGTGATATTGAACTCTTGTTTTATAACCATGGATAGATTTAAAACTGTCTTTTTAATTTTATGAGTTTTAAACGTCGGGCAAAGTATCCTGGGCACCAGAAAGAACTTGGAATTGTGACATATAAATGGTTTCTTAATAATATCACGTCTAGTATGCTTGTTTGGTATCACTTTATGAATGAAAGAGTCCAAGTTTGTAATTTGGCTGGCACTTAAAGTGGAGTATCTGGTTGTAGAAGGTGTCGGATAATCAAGTCTATAGCACCTTGACCATCTGGGTGGGAACCACTTGTATATTTTATTTACACACTTAATAAAGACCAGTGTAATTTATAGGTAGGGTCAGGTTGGAACCTGTAACCTCCCAGTCTGGATTTTGTTGTGTCTCTTTTTTTCATTGGCATTTTCATATCTCTAGTGTCCATGTGCCCCTGCCAGTCTACGGGAACAGACCAGGTTATGAAATATTTGATATTAAAGGTCTTTGGTCTAGTTTTGGCAGTTACAGGGCTTGGTTTTGTCACTTAACCAAGTCAGTCCAGACTTTGGTTCCGTCCGTATGTAATCTTTAGTGTCTGGCAACTTAACCATGGGAGTAAGTGAATTATCCCAAGTTGTACAGGCCGCATTTGCAAGCCATTTATAACATCTCGTGATTTGAAAAGTGTTGACATTATGAGGGCCAGTGTTAGTAGCCTCTGAGAATGTAAGAATGTCATCTGTGGAATTAAACTGTAGAGTATGATTTTAATATTGTCCTAGCATGTCACTCAGAAAAGATTTGGTAAGGCTGGGAGCGGTGGCTCATGCCTGTAATCCTAGCACTCTGGGAGGCCAAAGTGGGCGGATCGCTCAAGGTCAGGAGTTCGAAACCAGACTGAGCAAGAGCGAGACCCCATCTCTACTAAAAATACAAAGAAATTAATTGGCCAACTAAAAATATATAGAAAAAATTAGCCGGGCATGGTGGTGCATGCTTGTAGTCCCAGCTACTCGGGAGGCTGAGGCAGAAGGACTGCTTGAGCCCAGGAGTTTGAGGTTGCTGTGAGCTAGGC
>CAUYRT010013838.1:0-18910 GCA_963574885.1 Lepilemur ruficaudatus
TTTGAGCACCATAGTGTTAATCAGTCAATACCAATTTGATGGCGAGTACAAGTGGGGCCCAAGTGTCACCTCACTTCGAATAATGGGCTCAAGCTTAATCCAGGATAATACAAGAGGTGCTAACTCACTGTCATTTCTTAAGATCTTTCTATTTTTGATATAAGTATTTATTGCTATAAACTTACCTCTTAGTACTGCTTTTACCATATACCATAGTTTTTTGGTATGTTGTATTTCTGTTTTCATTTTTTTCAATAAATTTTTTAATTTCCTTCTTAATTTCTTCATTGTTCAGGAGCGGGTTGTTTAATTGTTATGCATTTGTACTGTTCCCAGAGTTCTCTTGTTACTGATTTTTAGTCTTATTCTATTGTAGCCTGAAAAAGATACTTGATATGATTTCAGCCTTTTAGAATTTGTTGAGGCTTGTTTTGTGGCTTAACACATGGTCTTCCAGAAAGTGTTCCATGTGGTGATGAGAGGAATGTGTATTCTGTAGCTGTTGGATGAAATGTTTTTAAATGTCTGTTAGGTCCATTTGGTTTATAATGTTGTTTAAGACTAATGTTTCTTTGAGTTTCTGTCTTTCTAGATCATCTGTCCAATATTGAGAGTAGGATTTGAAGTCTTCAACTATCGTTTTGGGGTCTGTCTCTCCTTTTAGATGTGATAATACTTTAAATATCTGGGTGCTTTGGTGATGGGTTCATATATGTTTATGATAGCTATATCTTCTTGCTGAATTGTTTCCTTTATCATTATATAATGACCTTTTTTGTCTCTTTTTACAGTTTTCTGCTTAGTCTGTTTTATCTAAATGTAGCTACTCCTGCTTGGTTTGGATTTCTAATTATATAGAATATCTTTTTTCGTCTCTTTACTATCCAGTCTGTGTCTTTACAAATGTAGTGAGTTCTTATATGTAGCACATGATTCGGTCTTTTTTTTATTTTAATACTCATTCAGCCAGTTTGTCTTTTTTTTTTTTTTTTGAGATAATTTCTCACTCTGTTGCCCTGACTAGAGTGCAGTGTCTCACTACAACCTCAAACTCCTGGGCTCAAGCAATCCTCCTCCCTCAGCCTCCCTAGTAGCTGGGGCTACAGGTGTGTGCCGCCACATCCAGCTAATTTTTCTATTTTTTGTAGAGATAAGGTCTTGCTCTTGCTCAGGTTGGTCTTGAACTCCTGACCTCAAGCAGTCCTCCCACCTTAGCCTCCCACAGTGCTAGAATTATATGTGTGAGCCACCATGCCTAGCCCAGTCTGTATCTTTTAATTGGGGAATTTAAACTTTTACATTCAAGGTTATTGATAGGTGCGGGCCTATGCCTATCAATTTGTGAATTGTTTTCAGTTGTTTTATACTTTCTCTGGTTTATATTTGTGGTTTGGTGGTTTCCTGTATGGTAGAGTTTGATACCTTTTGCTTCCTCACATGTATATCTCCACTGTTGTGTGTTTTTATGATGGTAGTCATTGTCCTTTTGCTTCTAGATGTGTAACTCCCCTATGCATTTCTTAATAAGACTGGTCTAGTGTTGATGAATCCCTCAGTTTTTGCTTGTGTGGGAAAGACGTTAGCTCTCCTTCGTTTCTGAAGGATAGGTTTGCTGAATATTCTTTTCTGGCAGGTTTTTTTTTTAATCTTTCAGTGCTTTGAACATATCTTTTCTATTCTCTTCTGGACTGTAAGGTTTCTGATGAAAAATCTGCTAGTCTGGTGGAGATTCCATTACATATATGAGACATGACACTTTTCTATTGGTGTTTTTAGAATTCTCTGTCTGTTTTTGACTTTTTTTTCTGTTTTGAGGCAGTGGCTCAGTCTGTTGCCCAGGCTGGAGTGCAGTGGCACAATCATAGCTCACTGTAACCTCGCTCTGGGGCTGAAGAGATCCTCCCACCTCAGCTTCCCAAGTAGCTAGGACTACAGTCGTGTGCCACCACACCCAGATAATTTTTTTAAAAAATTTTGTAGAGATGGGGTCTTACTACATTGCTCAGGCTAATCTTGAACTCCTGGCCTCAAGTAACCCTCCCACATTGGCCTCCCAGACTGTTGGAATTATAGCCATGAACCTCTGCATCTGGCCTGTCCTTTGACTTTTGATGGTTTAACTATCATATGCCTTGGAGAGAACCTTTTTGAGTTGAACTGAGCACCTCCCCTTCAACCACCCTCTTGCTGAATCTTAAGTTTTCTTTTTGGATGTTAAATTTTTTCTTTTTCATGTCTATTACTAGTTCAGATCTTTTGAATTGTTTTTGGATTTGATATAGTTTATCACAGTTTTGAGATAGAAATTCTGAATTATAGACCTAATCGTTATGGGTTCTATTATTTTGGGATTTTTACTTACTTTAGTCTTTTTTAGATATGAAACACCCCCCCTGCCTTCTAACAGGGTTGCTGTAAGGATAAAGGTCAAATGAGATAATGTATGTAATAGTCCTTTTATGGAGTTTAAAACTGTACACTGTTGTAAATGCTTTTCTTGAAGGAGACCATGCTTTGTGTTACTTAATTTGGATCTGCTATAATCTATTTGGTGAAATAGTCCTGCAGTTGTTGGGAAAGCTATATGTATGATGAAAATTTACTTTTCTCTCCAGAAATAGTTAACAGTTTATCCAAATAGATGAGGCCATAAGAATATAACCAAGTCATTTTTTCATCCTAAATTTCAAGTGTGATTAAGATTTCTCTGTCATAGGCAGAAACATTTCTTGGAAAGCCTTCACGCTCTGTAAGTGACCTTTCTTTCGTAATAGGCATAGTATAAGATAAGTAGCTTAAATTTAATTAAATTTGCTTGACATACCTGTGAAGTTTCAAAATACAAAATTCAGTGCTATTATGAAACCATGTCTCACCCACTCTCATTAGTATTAATAAGACTAATTATTGGCTAAATTGCATTTTTGTCTCAGATGTGGGAGAAGTGTGTATCTTCATCATAGTAACCAAATGGGCATATATCTTGTGGTGTTTAAGTGCAAAATGAGTGAGATAAAAAGTTACATAAAATTATAGTATGAAGGAGAAAAACTGATTGAATAGTGGCTAATTAATATAAATACCAAAAGATAGCGAAAATTTTGGGAAGCACATACAGAAACTTTAATGAGTAAAGGGTATTTTATTCTGTTTATTGGACCTAAAACATAACTGTTGACTCCAAGAGTTTATTTCTTATATATGAGTTACTTTCTTATGTTTTGAATATCACTGCACTGAAGTCTGCTTTGCACCTTGATTCAAGATGGAAACATGAGTGAGCGCCTTATTACGTTTTGTGTTGATTCCTTGGTTTTAAAACTTGGGAACTACTTAGGACAGTGCTATTCACTAGATCTTTCTGCAATGACGGAAATGCTCTGTAGCTGCACTGTTCAATATGATAGTCACAAGCTACATTTGGCTATTGAGCATTTAATATGTGGCCAGAGCAACTAAGGAACTGAATGTTTAATTTCAATTTTGAATTTAAATAGCTACTTCTGGCCAGTGACTACTGAACTACAGAACATAGCTTTAAAATTCATGCCAGGCAAGACATGATCATTTTTGTATATTTAGGGAGAGCCTGGCAAACATTAGAAGCAAACGTTTGGAGAATTGTTAATTTTTCTGGCTGTGTCTTGTCTGGAATGCCACCTCCCCTTTCCTCTTTTTGCTAAAAGCTCAGCTACTCCTTAGTGATTCTAACCTGATATACCTCCGTTGGGGGGAATGCCTTGAATGTTGGAGCAGTTAGATTTTTGAATAGATCCTCTTAAATTGGTTTTGAGCTTTCCATGATCTGAGAATGTCTGAAGTTAACCTAGTTACTACTGCCTTGAACTAAGTGGCTAGTAGGTTACTTGTTGAAATGTCTAGTCTTATCACAGAGAGAAGGAAATTGGTATGAATGGTGATGCCAGAATCTAGCAAGAGGAGGAAAGTATAGAAGGAGGGTTATGTGACCCAAATATTTTTTAGCATTTTTATTTTCAGAATTTTTTTACCCTTTTAAATATGTGGCAACTAGTGAGAGTTTAAGATTCTAAAGAATAATTGTTATCACGTGACTGTATTATAGAATCTTTATTGAGGACTTTTTTGTGAAAAGAAATAGCTACTATAATAAAAAGTCATATGTAAACTATAAATCTTAATGTTTTGAACCACCACTCATTTTTAAAAACATTACCAATACTGTTACATAGCTTATGTGCTCTTTTCTTGTCTGTCCAACCCCTATCCTGCATTGTTTCTTTCCCTTTTTAAAGATTTTATTATGTATGTATTATCTCCAAACAATATATTTAATTTTTTGCTTCTTTGAGTTTTACATAAATGGTACTTTTTTTTGTTCTGTAATTTGAATTTTTCACTCAATGGTTTTTTAAGATTTACCCATGCTTCCAAAAGTTGTATGAAAGTTCATTTATAATCATATTGTTTTGTCAATATACCATAAGTATTGTATAGGTACTGTATATAATATTTAAGTTGTATTCATTCCATTCTGTAAATATACCACATATTTTCATTCTGTTTTTGAAAAATTCTCATGCACATTTGATTTGTTTCCTATTTTGCTGTTATGAACAAACTTCTATGAGTATCTTGTCTTTTTCTAGTTTACTAAGTATATGTTTTTAAGTCATGAATGATGTTGAATGTGTCATATACTTTTATCTAGAGAGAGAGTTTTCTCTTCATCTGTTAATGTTGTAAATTACCTTTTTTAGATGTTCTAATGTTAAAATATCCTTGCATACTGGGAGAAACCCAACTTAGTTGTAATATATTTTATCCATTCAATTTACTGTTGGGTTTGGTTTGCTAATATTTGTTTTTGAGATTTTGCATCTGTGAGTAAGTGAGGTTTATAATTTTCTTCTGCACTTGTCACATCAAAGTTATGTTGGCCTTGTGGAATGAATTGGTGAATAATTTCTCTTCCTATTTCCTGGAATAATTATATGACATCTGAGTGATTTAGTCTTCGAGAGTTTGGTGGAACTCATTTGTAAAACCCCGTGTGTGCATCTGCCTGATTCAGAGATTTAAGTACTGATTTAATTTCCATAGGACAGTTGCGTTTGTTTTTATTGTTTCTTGAGTTAGATTTGGAGAATTAATTTTCTAGGAACTTTTCTATTTCTTTTAAGATTTTGAATTTAATAACAAAGTTGTTCAGATAAATTCTTTCATTGTCTTTGTCTTCTATCTTCAAGATTTCTTTTTTTTTTTTTTAAAAAAATACTCTTCTAATAATGTTCATTTGTGCCTTTTCTATCTGTTGCCCTCTTTCCCTCCTCTTATTAGTCTTCGGTAATTCATCACTCTGACAAGTTTTATTGATCTTTTCAAAGAACCAGGTTTTGGGTTTATGAGCCACTGTATTGTATGTTTGTTTCGTGTTTTATTAATTTTGGCTCTTACCTTTACTTCCTGGTTTACTTTTGTGTGATTTACTTTGTTCTTTTACTGTTCTTATTCCTTGAGATGGCTATTAAGCTTATTAATCAAGTACTTATTTTCTAGTATAAATATTTCAATAACGAGTAACATTTTTATCATATGATTCTAAGTAACTTTAAACTTCCATTGTGGGTTTTTTTTTTCCAGTTGTGGGTTATATAGAAGTGTTTTTAAAAATACGTTCCTCTAAAACTGATTTATGTGATTCACTGTACACCTTGGTAAATTCACTGAAAATCATTTAATTGTACACTTAAAATGGAGTGTTGGTTGTACGTAGGTACAGTTGGAACACTATGTATGTACTCACTGGACTACTTTGACAGAGTAGGTTTTTGAATGTAACAAGATAAGTCAACTTGAGTGGTAATGTATTTTGGGAAATCAGCTCATTACAAATTGTGACTGTAAACATTGTACTGTAAATGTTTTGTAGTTTTCCCCCAATAAAATTTTTGGAAGAAAAAAAAATACGTTCCCAAAATGTAAGGGGATTTTAAACAAGTTTTTTGTATTTAATAACTTTTAATTTGATTGCATCATGATTAGAGAATTTTGTGTATGTGATATTGACTTTTGAAATCTATTGTTGCGTTTACACCATGGCGTTCTACCTGGCCAGGTTTTTAATAAACATTCTATCTGTTGAAGAATGTCAATTTGTTCACATTGAATGCTATATATTTCTATGAAATTAAAGTGCATAGTATTCTGTGGATGACCACAATTTCTTTATTCTCCTTTAATCAGTTTTTTGCTATTACAGAAAGTGCTTACAAAAACATCTTTGTGTATTTGTGTAACTGTGTATATCCAGAGGAGAAATTCGTATTAGTGTACTTTCAAAAAGTATATGCCTATTAGGATCAATTAGGATTAATTAGGATAAAAATTGATCCAGTTTATAGTCTAAATACAGTGTGTGGTATGTACTTGTTTCCCTATGTCTATTGACTTTTCTGGGTATTAGCAAACCTAACTTTTCTATTCAATCATGTGGTTGAAAAATTGCTGTCTCCTTTGATTTCTAATTCTTTAATTATTAGCAAGATTTAGTCACCATTTACTTTTTTTTTTTTTGAGTACTACCTATTCATATTCATAGTCCATTTTAATTAATTTATTTATTTTTCAGAGACAGGGTCTAGCTTTGTCACCCAGGCGGGAGTGCAGTGGCACAATCATGGATCACTGTAACCTTGAACTCTTGCATAGCACATTTTTCTATCAAACGCTTTGTCTTCTTTTGCTATGTAAAATTCCTTCTTTGCCACATGTGACACATTGAAAAGGCCTGAAGTCTACAACTACTTAGATGCATGTGTTTGTTTGACTTGCTTCAAAATGTTATTGGCTTTAGAAATGGATGATGGACCTTCAAGAAGAGATCATTTCATGAGAAGTGGATTTGCCTCTGGGAGGAGTTTGGGAAATAGAGGTAAGTATCTTTGTTGTTCCTTAATCTCCTGAACTGTTGAATAGTGAAATGAATAGAGGCTTTCATAGGTGTTTGGTGCAAAGCTAAGTCTGTTATAACTTAGTGTATAGTAGACTTTGTGCTGAGATAATGAGTCATCATTTTTTCAAGTGTCAATGTTCTTATTGCCGTTTTACTTTTTGGGTATAGTAGGAAATAGTCAATTGTACAGATGGACAGGTTGGATGGATAGACATTTCATAGAGCTGCTTCTTAAGGTGTTTACAGTATTTATTTCCAACAGTTAAAATGGAAAGAATGTTTGTAAAAAATTCAGGGATTAGGCTGTGCCCAGTGGCTCATGCCTGTAATCCTAGCACTCTGGGAGGCTGAGGAGGGAGGATCACTTGAATCCAGGAGTTTGAGGCCAGCCTGAGAGTGAGACCTGGTCTCTACTAAAAATAGGAAAACTAGCTGAGTGTTTGACACAGAGCCTGTAGTCCCACCTACTTGGGAGGCTGAAGCAGGAGGATCATTTGAGCCCAGGAGTTTGAGGTTGCAGTGAGCTATGATGTTGCCACTGCACTCTAGCCGGGCAACAAGAGCAATACTCTGTCTTTCAAAAAATAAAAAAAAACAAAAACAAACAAAAAATTCCAGGGGTTAGAGGTGGGAAGGACCTCTTCTTTGAGTTTTATATTTTTCAGGAAGAGGCAGTATGGAAAACATTTCTGTTAGCTCATAGTGTTAATTTTTTAAGAGATTATTTTGTTAAGATTGGATATTAAAATTTTACTTTCAGAACTACCAACATTGATTTTAACAGATAATGACCAGTAAAACACCTTTCTATAGTTCGTTTTTAGACTTGATGTTAAAAAGCTGAGAATATTCTGTACTGTTTTATTATAGTGCAGTAACATTAGAACTTCAAGTTAAGTTTATTTGAAAATACATATGATCATTTATTTCTTTTAGGGGATGTCATGGCTATGGCTGCTTGGTAGTTTTAAACGCATATGACACTTATCCTTGAATTTATGGGATGTTATTTTTTGAAAAACTTTTCTTATTTCCAGATATTTTTATTATCATGGAAACTAAAAGTTGATGTGTGGTGTTTCGTTTGACATTTGGAAACCTAACTTCTTATTTATACAGTGAACGCAAATTTGGATTTTATATTTTGACATGTTCCTGCTACTAATGGAAATAACTTATTCAAATATACATATATTTTTTAAGTCTGCACATTAATAAATAAGATGCACTGCTGATTTTGACCATGTGATTATGATAAGAGGTTCAAATGTGGGTTCTGTTAGCTACTACTAACATTAGAAATAATATTTTAATATTACATTTAGAGAGTATTGAGATATATTTTAAAATTCTGTTTTAGAAGAGGTTGACACTTTCTGATGCAGACTTCTAAACATTGTTGAGTAGTCTTTTTTATTGAGGAAACCATCATTGAGGAAGGCTTTACCATAAATTATTTCCGTATGTTTAAGGTTAAAATACATATTAAATTTCTCATCAAAACTATCTGTTGAATGTTACTACTTTAAAAAGTTATCTTTATACTGCATATTATCTGGGAAATTCGTAGACCCATGATATAACTTTTTTCCTTATGATTCAACTAATATTTTGTATAGTTTCAATTTGTTTTTTCTTGGTAGAACTTGTATAGCTAGTAATGTGTTTTTGAAGTTGACTCTTAATTGCTTAAAATTAGCTTTTCATGTTCTTTGAAGTATAGCTGAATAGCTTTAACCTCTTGAATCACATACATCTTTAGGATCTGATGAAAATACTTATAGTTGGGTATGCACAATTTTGCATGTGGTTTCAGGAGTTTCACCCCTTCAACTCCCCTGTACTAACGTATTACAGAGACAGGTAAGATAATTTATAGAGATCACAAAGAATGCTTTCATTTTTCCCAGTGATAGTCTGAAGTGTCAGTTTATGCTATTTTGGATGTCTCTGCTCTTCGTTTTTGTTTTTTTTAAAACATGTTCCTTGCTGTCACATCTCTGCACTCAGGATTCTTAATTGAGTGGTAGAGAAATACATGGAAAGGAATATTGTTTAAAAAGGGTACAGATAGTGTGTTGTGGGAATGTAGAGAGATGATTATATGACTGGAGGACTGAAGACTTTACAAAATAATTTTTTGAAGGGTGAAAAGAGTTTTTGATAGGAAAAAATGGGAAAGCAGGGAATGCCATACTGAAGGGACAGCATGTACAAAGGTACAAAATATTAGAAATTGGCAATGTGGCGTGCGGGACATTTAGTGTAAACTAAAATGTTGTGTGTTCAGAATTATATAGTGGGAAATAAAGGTAGGTAGGTTAATATGGGGAAATAGTGTGGCAAGATGGGGAGGTGTGAAAGGGAGTGGTATTCATAGCTTTTTTTCCTTTTCTAGGCCCTTTATCCTTTACTGATTTCAATTTTAGAAAAGGAAAGGTTGTGAGAAATATAAGTACTTGAAAAATAAATAGAACAGTTAAACAGGACAAGAGCATAAAATTTTCAATAGCAGTGACTTTCACACTGGGGCAAATTGTAATACTGGCACTATCAGGGTGAATATAGAAAATCATGATGCTGAATTTTCTGATTAAAGGTCTCTGTAAAATAGCAACTAGTAGAAGGCTATACTTCACCAGTAGTAAGCTTATGTTTTTATCTTGGTGTCACAATTTAAGTGTTGCTTTAAAAGAAGTTACAGGTATATTACTAATTTTGAGTTTTTGTATTACTCTCTTCCCATCCTTGGAAATCTCCTTACCCAAAAGATTCATGTAATTCCAAGTTTATGATGATGCACTTAATTTTATACATTGAAGATTTTAACTGTCTGAACTTTTTCAGATGCTGGTGAGTCTAATAAAAGAGAGAATACATCCGCAACGGGTGGTTTTGGAGGTGGAAAGGGTTTTGGTAACAGAGGTAATTACTTACCACATATCTTACCATCAAAACTTGAGTGATTCTGTAATTTAATTTTAATACTGATTGACAGTATTGACATTTAATTTTAAGGCATATCTTCCCTATCTGTGCACTAAAGATCATTTTATTAAGACTCAACATTTTTTAATTTTGTGAAAGATTACTGATGGATGCTTTTGAAAATAATCTTAGAAATGAGTCTGTATGCTTCAGAGATATATAACTCTAGGACATAGGTTTGTAGGAAGTGAGAAATTTGAAGCAGAACTTGACTTTTGTTTTTAAGTTGTGAACGAAAAGAAGTTAACAGGATTTCTGTGTTACAGAGAAGGACAAAATTATCGCATGTTGTATTATAATTTACTTGTATTGTCCTTTAGCAAATGAAGAGATTGAGTTAATTTGCAAAATTTTAAAAATTTTGATGTTTTGAAATAGAAAGTAATATAGTGCTCATACTGACACATACTTTTGATTTTTTCATGAACTTAAGAGGAGTATGTGACCTGAGGTAATATAGAGTTGGCTGAAAAGAAAGTTGCTTTTAACTTTAAGAGAATGGAGTTGACAAATTGACACAAAGCAAAATTCATAGTACAGCCTGAATTAGTTCTCATTCAATATCTTTATGTATGGTTGTGTATGGTTTATCTTATTTTAAAGGACATTTTAACTAGTAGTCCCTGCAAGGTGGTTTTTTTTTTTTTTAAAACAAGAGATATAGGAAATTGTTTTCAGCAATTTGCAAATTTCATTTTATATTTTGTATAGGTTTTTCAAGTAAATTTGAGGAAGGTGATAGCTCTGGTTTCTGGAGAGGTAAGTCCAGTGTTTTTGTATTGACTTTTAAAAATTTAATGTCAAGAATACTTGCTAAAGAGAAACTAAGATTAGGTATATTAGTCCAATTCTAATTTATTTTAACCCAGTTTTATGAAGCAACTATATCCAGAGCCTTAAGGAAGGATATTACTGGTTTATAGATAGAGTTCAGGCATCCTAATTGGCCTATTGCCACCTGCCTTAATCTGTGAGATGTAGCTTTTGAATACTCTGCTACCTAGGAAAATTGGGATAGATAGTAAAAACAGCAAGTCAAGAATTGAAATTCTACTCCATATATAAATACAGTTTGGGATTTATAGGGTCCCATTTAGATTCAAATAAGAAAAAGATTCATGAGAATGTAAATCACTGCTGAAATTAAAGACATTTCTGTACCGACATTCTGCAGGAATACAGAGAATGATGAGAATAATGTTACCAAAAGATACACTATAATAACAAACAGCGTTTGAGTAGATTTGGGTGAGACCTTGGAACTTCTATTTAAAAAGCATCCCTGGTAATTCTGATGCCTCCTTTGTTTGGTAACCATTGATCTATGGAATCTTTGCAACATGGTATGCTTTGGAGTTCCAGACTTTTTCATGTCTCTGCTCACTATGTGCTAGTTGAATGAAGCAGAACAGGTTGCTTAATCTTTCTAAATCACAGTTTCCTATTCTGTAGAATGGAGGCCATCTGTTTCATGGGTTGTTAAGCAGATTAAGTGAAATGTTTGTAAAAGCAGAAATCTCAGTACCAGACACCTTTACGGTAAACACTTAATAACTGCCATCTGTCAGTCTTCATTAAATATTTGAGGCTTGATCTTATTATACTCTTTGATTCCCAAAGTCAAAACCAAGCCTAGACCTGATCACCTTCAAACTCTTTTGGAATAAGGTGGGATTTTAATTACCAAATAAGACTGTTTCCCTGAACAGTTGCTAGTCTCTTTCTCCCTGATGCTTTCTGCTTTTTCTCCCACTCCATTCAAATGAAAACATGTGTAACAGAACTAGAATTATGAGAGAAGAAAAACAGTTTTATTCTTTTCCATTTCGTTTTAACTGTTGCTATTATAATCTCTCGACTTTTAACCCATTTAATATTCAAGATCATTTCCACTTACCCAAAGGCTTTCCTACCCAGTTGAGTCCCTTCTAGGGATGGTAGATCAGAGAGCTTTTAGTACAAATTTCAGTTTCTCACAGCACTTGAGAGAACTTCTCTTCTCCAAAGTGGTCTGCTTGCTTTGTTTTGATCTGCTTCTGTTTTCAGTATTAGTTCCCCTAAAATAAAAAATTAAATGAATGGATTGAATTCTTTCATTCTTCCAATTGTTGACCAGTCCAGAAGCAGGTTTTGAGCTCATGGTAGAAGCTTTTACTCTGCACGCAAATGGATGGTGTGTTTTGTGGCTGTTTTTTTCTGTAATCTAGTTTCCGTAATCTGGTACGGTGAAGCGATAAGGAGCTCAGGTTTTGGAGTCAGAAACCCTAGGTTTGAGACTCAGATCTTCCTCCTGGCAGTTGTGTTATTTTGAACAAGGTATTTAACCTTTCTGTTTTTCATTTTCCCTATTTATAAAATAAGGATTATACTTCACAAGGTTTTTGTGAGGATTTAAAAAGTCAATACATGTGATGTATTTAGAACAGTGCCAGGTGCATTCTCAGTTCTATATGTGTTATTTTTATATAATTAATAAGTTATAGCAATTTTTTGGTATCATTATCTCATTTTTATTTGTGCTTAGCTTTATTTTCTAACTCTACAGTGATCATTCCTTTTTTTAAAAAATAACTTTATTTTGAAATGGTTTGGTTCACAAGAAGTTGCAAAAAATAGTACAGAGGGTTTCTATGTACCCTTCACCCAGTTTCTCATGATGTTATTCTATTTTAGTTCCCTACATGGTCAAAATAAGTAAGTTTGTTTTAGGGGACTATTTGGGAAAAGATAACGTGAGACTCTCTTTCCTTGTCAGGCCCCACATTAATTAATAGTCTTTTTCTATAAAGCATTAAATGTTAGCTATCATCATCATTACTCCAGGGCCAACCTTTCTAAAATTCCTTCTTTCCTGCCCAGCTCCCTTGTATTAAATCCTACTTTCATGAAAGTTGTCTTGTTAAATGGCTCTTCAGGAATGTTTGTCAATTGTTGACTACAGCACAAATTGTTTATAACGAGCTCTGGAATATTGTTTACTATAAAACAACATTCATTAAGTAGATTAGTACTTTTACACAAAAACTTAGCCAATAGCCTGCAAGCTGTTTATTCACTTGCTGCCATTACTCTGACTTAATTGTTAATGACATGTACAAAGATCTCTGAAAACTGTTTTCCCCAAATGTGACTTTGTTGGAATCTTCTGAAAAGCTTGAAGTTACATTAATAACAGAACTTTTATATTTTCAAAAATTACTTATTCCTTGCTATCACTCTACACTTCAGAATAAACATTTCTGGGAATGGGGCCTAGAAATTTATTTTTAACCAACTCTAAGATGATAATTAGGCAGCCTTTAGTGTAGTGATCCTGTCATAACACTATTTAAAAACCTGGGTAATGTTACTTGTTAATGCCGTTAAAAACAGAAAGTCAGGATATCCCTGAAATATTTCATTAGGATGAATGGGACAAAGTTTGCATATGTTTAAGAAAGCACCAGTGTCTTAGGCTTATTAAGATTGGTAAATTACAGAAAAATATATGAATAATAAATACAACAGTCATGTGTTTCTCATGGTCTGTGCAACACATATGAGAACCACTTCATTATGTAGTATAATAGTTCAGATATTCCTGAAACCATTTTTAGTCAGACTGACACTTATGAAATTCTTATTTGGGGGCTTGTTTTGCCTAGTATAGCCCTTGCCAAATAGTAGGTTCTCAATTATATACTTAACATTTAATATTTAGGTACATTAGGTGATTTGTACAGGGAATTGACTCTGAGTAATGCCTTTATTTCTGTTGAAATTATTTGAAAAAATTAAATGTTTATATTTTAATTATGAAAATATTTTGTTACTAATTTGTCTTGACAGTACTGTTCTTTAGATACTATGTCTTTAAAGTGAATTATTTAGATGCTGTTCACATGTTAAATTTTTATTCAAGAGTTTAATAACGACCGTGAAGATAATCAAACAAGGAGCAGAGGGTTTTCCAAGAGAGGCGGTAAGGACCACATTTTGGAACAATTTGTACTTAAGACAGAAATTGGTAACTGACAAAACTGATTTTGGAAGAGTTGAAAGAAAGAAAAATTCTGGTGCTGAAAACCTTTGAAGAAAAATACTTTGGCATTTGTTTTCTGCTTTTAATACTTGAATGAATAGTCAGTAGGTGTTCCTCCTTTCACTTTCTGATGGCACTGGATCTTTTTTTTTCCCCCTAAGATCTCCAGAATGTGCTATAAATTACAGAAGAGGGACAGGGTGAATCTTGGTCAGTCACAGTTTAGATGAACTGGGATGTCTTTGTCTCTGAATAAAATTATTGGAAATTTGAGGCAGGGAAGAAATTGTAGATTACTTTTTCTTCAAGTCTAACAGTATTCTACCATGCTTTGCTAATTCTGCCTCTGATGAATTTGAGGTGAGAAGATGTAAACATTCTCCTGCTTAGTTCTTGATTATATGTGGGCAGTCATATTAAAACAACAAAAATAAGAGAGCGTACCTACTATAAAATTGCTGTAAATGTGCAAATCTATGATAAAACGGTTTATTGTTTAGAACTACATGGTAATCAGATATATCAGTGTTTTTGCTGCAACTTGAGGACATGCTTTTCCTTTGTCTTTTAGGCAATTAGCTGGCTAAACCAGGCCTTCCCTAGTAAAGCTCTGGGATTTGAGGATTTCAGAATGAGGGAAGGTGTTTTTGTCTCCTAAATTAAGTCTTATGATAAGTGTGGGGAGAAAGTTTAGCTGACAAAAAAAGATTCATCTTTTAGCATTGCTTTTTTTTAAAAACAAGCAATGTTTGATATTTAATGTTCCTAAAACATTGCTTATATTTAAACATGTTTAAATTTCTGCAGAACAGTGAATATATCTTCCTTACTATTACATTTACTT
Source organism: Lepilemur ruficaudatus (assembly GCA_963574885.1). Taxonomy (NCBI): domain Eukaryota; kingdom Metazoa; phylum Chordata; class Mammalia; order Primates; family Lepilemuridae; genus Lepilemur; species Lepilemur ruficaudatus. The sequence continues at coordinate 14,788 of CAUYRT010013838.1, forward strand.
TAAATCAATTTAATTCATATTTAAGTGAGGCAGTCAAAAGCCATTTGCAACTCTTTCTGCTTGGTCCTGGCTTATAGACTACTGCAGGGTGACTAGCCAGGAACACAGCCATTTTTCAGGGTGTCCCTGATACCCATTCTCTGTAGGCATATACATTTTGGAGTAGGAAGCTTGCACATAGTAGTAATTTAGTTAAATGTGTGTGTATGTAGTTTATGTTGAAATACAACATGATATAGACAGGTGCACATACCATAAGTGTTTTAACAAACTGAACACAACTGGGTTCAGTGTGTTCACCAGCATCCAGGTCAAGAAATGGAAATTACTAGCGCCTCAAAAGTCCCCTTTCGTGTTCATTTTTTACTCATTAATGACTCCTTACCTCCAAGGTTAACCTCTATTATAACTACTAAAAGCATGGATTCATTTTGTCTGTTTTTGTACTTAATATAAATGGAATCATATAGTATGTATTGCTTGTGCCTGATTTCTGCTTAATGATTTGTGAGGTTTATTCATATTATAATGCTATTAATAGATGCAGTTGTGGATCATTGTCACTGCTCTGTGGTATTTTTGTTCTACTGTTTTTCTAATGATGACTATTAGGATTATTGTAAGTTTTGGGCTATTCATCCCAAAGTGCCAGAATTACAGGTGTGAGCTTACCATTTGGGGAAAACTAAGGGACAGGATAGAGAGCAGAAAGCATTGGAGAAACTCAGTAAAGAGAGAACACAAAATGGTAGAAGTAAAAATCCATATATCAGTAATCAAAGTGTATTTAAATGTATCCAGTGCAGAGTTGAAAATAAAAGTTAGTTCAATATTAAACCAAAGAAACTTGGTATAGAAATAGGCAAAATATATTCTAAGGTAGACATATTAGGGATAAAGAAATAATTCACCAGGAAGACATTACAGTTCTGAACATGGTTTGAATCTAACAACATATTAAGATACATAAAAATACACATAATTTTAAGGAAAATTTGCAAATCTTAGTATGTTTTAAACCTTTTCGCTTCAGAATCTGTTAGACTGAACAGACTAGAAACTAGTAAGAGTATAGAAGATTTTACTGTCAGTTACTAAGTTTAATACTTCCGTTTGCAATCATATAACCTATAATTATAAATCACACACTTTTCCAGCATATATGGAAAATGCAAACAATTCAACTATCAAGGCTAAAAGGGAAGTCCCAAAACATACCAAAGCACAGTCTATTAAGGTTGGTACAAAAGTAATTGCAGTTTTGGACTGTGAATTTTAAATCATTATAACTAGTCTCAAATACATCTTTATTAATCAAAATAGGAGCCATTACAATCAACACATTTTTGCCAACGAGAAATAAATTTGTTTATTCCCATAGTGTAAAAATCCGAGCTTCAGAATTCATCGAACTCTTGGAAAGCATTTTCTGCATCCTGGATGTGGAAATGTTTTCCCTGCAAAAAGTTGTCGAGATGCTTGAAGAAGTGGTAGTCGGTTGATGAGAGGTCAGGTGAATATGGCAGATGAGGCAGAACTTCATAGCCCAATTTGTTCAACTTTTGAAGCATTGGTTGTGTGACATGAGGTTTGGCGTTGTCATGGAGAAGAACTGGGCCCTTTCTGTTGACCAGTGCTGGCTGCACGCATTGCAGTTTTTGGTGCATCTCATTGATTTGCTGAGCATACTTCTCAGATAAACGATTTCGCCAGGATTCAGAAAGCTGTAGTGGATCAGACCAGCAGCAAACCACCAAAAGGTGACCATGACCTATTTTTGGTGCAACTTCGGTTTTTGAAAGTGCTTTGGAGCTTCTTCTCAGTCCAACCACTGAGCTGGTCATTGCAGGTTGTCATATAAAATCCACTTTTCATTGCATGTCACAATTTGATTGAGAAATGGTTCGTTGTTGTTGCGTACAGTAAGAGAAGATGACACTGATCAACATTTTTTTTTTGATTTTTGGTCAGCTCATGAGGCAGCCACTTATCAAGCTCTTTCACCTTTCCAGTTTGCTTCAAATGCCATATGTGACCGTAGCATGGTCGATGTTGATTTCTTCAGCCACTTCTTTTGTAGTTGTAAGAGGATCAGCTTCGACAATTGCTCTCAATTGGTCCTCGTCAACTTCTGATGGCTGGCCACTGCACTCCTCATCTTCAAGGCTCTCATCGCCTTTGCAAAACTTCTTGAACCACCACTGAACTGTACGTTTGTTAGCAGTTCCTGGGCCAAGTGCATTGTTGATGTTACAAGTTGACAGCCCATTTTGAACTCAAATAAGAAAATTGCTCGAATTTGCTTTTTGTCTAACATTATTTCCATAGTCTAAAATAAATACAAAATAAACAGCAAGTAATGTCATTAGTAAAAAAGCATATAGCGAGAAATGCATGTCAAAATGATGTATAACCACATTTATTTAAGAATGTATTCCAATATCAAATGGCAAATTTCAACAATGCTAAAACTGCAGTTACTTTTGCACCAACCTAATAATCATAGACTGTATTCTCTTATTAAAGTACAATAAAAGTAGAAATTGGTAACAATAAACCTAATTCTCATGGTTTGGAAATTGAATTTCCCAGTTTATGAAGAACAATTCCTATGGAAATCCTGAAATATTTAGAACTTAGTAAAAACAGGATATAGTAAAACTTCTGGGATACAGCTTAAGTAGCTAGCTCTGGGAATTTTTATGACCTTAAATGCATCCATTAGGAAAGAAAATGAACTAAGTATTCAAGTGAAGTAATTAAAAAAGGAGGAACAAAACTCAGACAACAGAAAGAAGTAAAAAAGATAATAGAAATGAAATAGAAACAGATACAGTGGAGTGTTGTTCAGTAAAAGTGAATGTGATAGTTTCAAACATCAACAAAAACAAAGTTGACTAAAGGAAAATGTAGACGAATATGTTCTGTATGACTCCATTATGTAAAACTCAAAAACCAAATGTGTTGTTTGAGGTTATGTACAAAGTTGATAAAATAAGAGCAAGTAATTGAAAAACAGTTCAGGGTATTGGTTGAGTGAAAGGAGTGGTGCTTAGAGAGAAGGAGAGAAACATAAGGCAAAAGAAACACGTGTGCTGAACATAGTGCAAACATTTTAGTCTTAAGCTGGGTGGTGGGTATAGTTTTTCATTTTATTGTATTTTAAACTTATGTATATTTTATGTTCTTTTACTTTCAGAAAGTAACTTACATCTTAAAAAGATCCAGAAGATAAATCTTTTTCTTTGAAAAGAGATAAACCCTGACAAGGTTTCTTAAAAGATAAGGAGGTGTTGGCTTGCTTCTATAATCCCAGCACCTTGGGAGTTTGAGGCAGGAGGATCACTTGAACCTAGGAGTTTGAGACTAGCCTGGGCAATATAGCAAGACTCCTGTCTCTACAAAAATAAAAATTGTCCAGTCATGATGGTGTGTGCCTGTAGTCTCAGCTGCTTGGGAAGCTGAAGTGAGCTATGGGCTCAAGCAGCTATTGAGGCTACAGTGAGCTATGATTCTGCCACTCCACTCCAGCCTGAGCAACATAGACCATGTCTCTATGTCTCTATGTCTACAGACAAACCACAAATAAATAACTTAGAATAAAAAGTAGATATAGATATTGATATATAGATTGTGGATAAGATTGAGAAGTGTAAGGTTTAAGTAATAGATGCATAACTATGAATCTGCTTTGAATTAGCTCTTTCCATTTTATTATAAATAGGCTTTTAAAATATGTATAATATCAAGAAATAGCATGTGCAGAATTTTTACCTTTATAGATCATTCTTTTTTTTTTTTTTTTTGAGACAGAGTCTCACTCTGTTGCCCGGGCTGTAGAGTGCTGTGGCATCAGCCTAGCTCACAGCAACCTCAAACTCCTGGGCTTAAGCAATCCTTCTGCCTCAGCCTCCCGAGTAGCTGGGACTACAGGCGTGCGCCACCATGCCCGGCTAATTTTTTACATATATTTTTAGTTGTCTGATTAATTTCTTTCTATTTATTAGTAGAGACGGGGTCTCGCTCTTGCTCAGGCTGGTCTTGAACTCCTGACCTTGAGCGATCCACCCGCCTCGGCCTCCCAGAGTGCTAGGATTACAGGCATGAGCCACCGCGCCCGGCC
>CAUYRT010013839.1:0-73444 GCA_963574885.1 Lepilemur ruficaudatus
CCAATTAATTTCTTTCTATTATTAGTAGAGACGGGGTCTCGCTCTTGCTCAGGCTGGTTTCGAACTCCTGACCTCGAGCGATCCGCCCGCCTCGGCCTCCCAAAGTGCTAGGATTACAGGCGTGAGCCACCGCGCCCGGCCTACAGAAAGATTCTTTTATCCTACATTGAAATCGCCTTGTTTTCCCCATTTTTCCATTTTCACTTATCTCTCACAGCCGCTCTATTTTTGCTCTATTTTTTCTGTGTTTTTGATGTTTTTGTGACTGTGTCAGTCACTAAGTTGCTGTATTTCCACTCCAAAACTACCCATCTATATTATTAATATGAAATATCCAATTTCTGTAAGTACTAAGTTTGACAGTTGATATCTCTGACATTTCACTTTGACATTTCTTGTTCTATTATTATTATGAAGGTACATCCTCATTCTTTCAAATGTATGTTTTGGCTTGTGATTATCTTTCAAATTTTTTTTAGAGCAATTTTTGTGAAACCATGGATAAGTCAAAAATTCATGTTATTTTCAAATATGAGTTCCCTTGTGAAACCAATGCAGCGCAGACAGCTCGAAATATCAACAAAGTGTTTGGTAAAGATGTGGCTAATGAATGCACAGTATGTTGATGATTTGAGAAGTTCTGTTCTGGTGACTTTAATCTTGAAAACGAGCCTCGTGGGCAACCTGAGACCAAGGTGGCTAATGATGAGCTGGAACCTGTAGTACAAGCGAGTCCATCTCAACGTGTACATGAATTAGCAGCAAGGTTTGATGTTACTATTCCAACAATATTGGACCATTTGAAACAAATCAGCAAGATAAAGAAGCTGGATAGATGGGATCTGGGATCTGCATGAATTAAATGAGCATCAGAAGAAAAACTGTCTCGAAGCTTGCCTTTCTTTGCTGTCATGACATAAAGGCAAGCCATTTCTATACCATATTGTTGTGTGTGATGAAAAATGGATTCTTTTTGACAATCGCAAGCATTGCACACAATGGTTGGATAAAGATGAAGTACTGAAACATAGTCCAAAACCTAATATTCATCATAAAATGCTAATGGTGCCTGTTTGGTGGTCCAGTGCTGGTGTTATCCACTACAGCTTCATGAAACCTGGTCAATCAATGACAGCAGATGTCTACTGCAACCAACTGGATGACATGATGAGGATGTTTCTGATTAAGCAGGTGAGATTGGTCAATAGAGACAGGCCAATCCTCTTGAAAGACAACAGGCAACCACATGTTGCACAAACAATGCTGTTCAAACTATAGAAGCTGGACTTGGAAACTCTCTGTCACCGACTGTACTCCACCAGACCTTGCACCAGCTGACCACCACTTCTTCCAGGCTTTGGACCATTTGTTGCAAGGAAAAATATTCAATTCTCAACAAGCTGTGGAAAACGCCTTTTGCGATTTCATCACCAATTGCTCTCTAGGCTTCTTCACTGCTGACATAAGCAAGCTACCATTAAGAGGGCAACACTGTGTCAATAATTTAGGGACATACATTGATTAATTGTACTGATTTTTGTTTGAGATATAATAAACTACACTTTTGATTTGAAATTGGACATTTTATATTTAATGACCTAATACTTTATAGCCTAATAGAACCTGTGATGTTGAGACTGCCACTCAACTGATTTCCTTTCAGTTTTCTCAGTTGCTTCCCCTTAGGCTTGTCAATAGGGGGCCCTAGAGAGAGGGTACAAAGCAGGAGGAGTAAGAAGGACTTGCTATTTCCTGTTTTCTTCCTGTTGCTTCCTAAGTTTTTTTTTCGTGTGTCATGTTAGCAATGTTTCTTCGCCCTAGTAACAGCTGTGCCATAGTAGCAGCGGGATCCTGTTTGCAGTCTTTCCAACTCTGAAAAGACCAGTTTTATCCCATTGCCTCAGACACACCAGCATCAGCTGGCTGACACCCACTCCTCTAAAGTCTGGGTCCCAGCCTCATGGGACCTCTCCTCAAGCTCAGAAATGCCATCACCAACCAAACAGGCCACTTCCTCAGAGGTCTGAATTTCAGTTCTGTGGGGCCTCTCCAAGTTTTAATATGTCTAAGCCCTTTCCCTTTTTCCTTTAGTCTTTGGGGGTAATGCCTGCTGGTTGCTACCTCCAGGAGTTCTCTTTTTGACTTTTCAGTTACCTAAATTGCTTTTATGCATCATTACCCTTTCTTTATTTTAAATTCTCTCTGTTAAAATAACTGCTATGATTTCTGTCTCCTAACTGAAAACTAGTGGAGATACTGACTGATTATTCTGTTTACTGGAGATTCTTAAATGGCTGGTTATTTTCCTTTGTTAGCTCACTGAGTATGAGCGCTAGTGGTTGGAAGACCCTCACCAACACAATTCCCACAGGTGGCTGAAACAACTCCTCAGTGGGCCGGTGATATATGCACAGGAAGTTTGCCAGTGCCACTGCTAGGGTACTGAGAGGAATAATTACTGTTCCTAGGCCCTTGACCCTGTCTTAGCTCAAGGGACAGAAAGGAATGGATTTTTCCAGGATGTGCTACTTTCTGGTATTTGTCTAGGATCTCTCTAAAGCTGGTGTCCAAGGTCTCAATTAGTCCATAGAGGAGAAAACATCATATTAGTTAGTAGCAATCATCTGGAGAACTTCTCCAAATTCAGCCTCACATTTCTCAGTAGTCTATAAAACATAACAGCAGTTTGACTTAGAAAGTGCAAATAAATTGGGAACACAGGAAAAAGCATCTGTATTCAAGTGGTCATGCTTCCAAATCATCCCTCAAAGATTTTTCTTTGTTATAAAATCCATCTGTGTATGTTATGAAGTATATAATGTAGTGTTTTTAACTTTTAGTTTGACACTTAGTGTGACATAAATGCCTTATTTGTAACTGGGAAGTTATCTTTTGATAAAGTAGAAGAATGATTAGAATAACCAACCCAGACTGCAGATAATTTTCTCATTTACTTATGTATCTCTAAATATTCTTCTCTTCTCTCAGAGAAGGCCAAACAAGTGGAAAACTGGAGGGAAAGAAAGTAATGGACGAGATAAAAACCTTAGAGGCCAAAATGAACTATACTTTGAAATGACTACCATTTTTGGCTATACCACTGAGTCAGTATTATACAGAGATTACTTTGCATCATTGGTCATTTTCAGGGTATGTATCTTAGTGACACATGTAATTGAAAAATTTTGAGGACAGAGACCAAATTCAACAAATATTTATATTATTAATGCTAGAGATTATAATTAAATTGCTAATTCTGAATGTTTTTGTCCCCTGAAAATTCATATGTTGAAATCCTAACCCACAAGGTGATGGTATGAGGTAGTGGGGCTTTGGGAGGTGGTAGGTCATGAGGGAATGAGATTGGAGCCTATATGAAAGAGATTCCAGAAAGACTCCAAAGAGATTCCTTGCCCCTTCTGCCATGTGAAATTACAGTGAGAAGAAGCTGTCTATGAGGAAGCAGGCCCTCACTAGACACCAGATCTGCCTGTACCTTGATTTTGAATTTCCCAGCCTCCAGAACTGAGAAATAAATTTATATTATTTATAAACTACCCACTCTATGGCATTTTGTTATAGTAGCCTAAATTAATTAAGACATAAATGTTTGATGGTTTTTATGTACCAGAAAACATAAATTTCTATCATTCAGTCTTCATAATGGTTCTGTAAGGTAACAATTAATCTAGGGAAGTCTGGCTACTGTGTCCATCCTTTAAACCACTAAGCTATACACCAATGACATTTTATTTATTTCTCTAAAATTTTACTCATTTAAGCAACATGGTTTTCACATTTATGGAAGAGTATATTTTTATACAAAAAGGTGTCAGTTGCTAATTAATTTACCAAATTTTTTTAAAGATAATAAACTTCATATCTAACTTTGAAATTCCTTTTTCAAACTTGATACTCAAATGAAAGAAAAAAACTCCCGATGTTAATTAGGAGATATAAGTTTTGTTTATGTTTCAAATAAACAAGTATATTATAAACTTAAAATAATTTTATAATGGTATTTGCATTTATAATACATTAAAAATTAAGTTAATTTAAAAAATCATTTTGATATTTCTGGTATATTATTTGTACATATCTTTTGAATAATGCATAAGAAATTTCATTTCTGGCATAAAATGGCCATTTTTTAGATTATTTTCTTAGTGTAATTATAATCACTGTGTCAGTCCACTGTGGTCCAATTACATGTGTAGTTTTCCATAATTTCTCAAAAATGTCTTTCAAGATAACCTGAAAGAGTTGGTAGATTAGCTCCAATATTTAATCAAAATTGGGTAGAGGAGGAGAAGTCTAGGAACAAAATCTTTGTGTTTAAAGAGCAAGACACTGAATCATGATGCACTGGATTGAAATTTTCTTCATTCCTTACTTGAGTTGTTCTCCAAAAAATCATTTTGAAGAAGAAAATCAAGATGAAGTGCAGCACTACAATAGGGGTCATTGCACATTCAATCAGAGCTTGGCAGGAGTACTTAACAAAAATATGTCACTAAAGCAAAGTGGCTTTGTTGCTTAAAATGGAACAAGAAATAAATGAAACTAATTTCATGTGAAGTTCTCTTGACGAACATTGAAAATCAATGGGCTGAACATACTCTGACCCTTAAACATGAACAAAGTTGAGAGGGTCTATTTTCTTCCTCAGTTATTAGGACTGTTCAATGAGTCATATAATCTACTCAATGGAGTTACTCTTATTAACTTCAGTTTTACTTTTAATTACCTGGAAAAGTATTCAAGTATCATTGCAATCAATCCATCATCCAGTCTTTATTAAATATCTATTCTCTTACATGGTGTGGGGAACTTGACATTACCCTTTCCTTCCAGAAATTTATAACATTATAATCTAATAATAATCATAATTACAATTTGCTTAGAAGTTATTATGTGCCAGATACTAGGTGTAATATTTAATTTTATTTTTATAGCATTCCTTTGAAGTAGGTATTATTAGTTCTTTGTGGATGAAGAAACAGAGACTGAAAAATATCATATCCAAATTCACACATCTAGCAATTGTCAGAGCTGGAATACAAATGCATAATGGCTGTATTCTCAAGATGGGTGCCCTGGTGTACAGGTTAAGATCCTTAACCTTGGCTATGAATGCCTATAATATGAGAACTAGGGTTTTTCTCTAAAAGTATTTCATAGTGCACTGCTTCTTGAAATCCCCATGTTTAACCTGGGGATCTTTTTTAAATGAAGATTTTTATTCAATAGGTGCTATGGTTTCAATGTTTTTGTCTCCTCCAAAATTCATGCTGAAACTAAATCCCAAATGCAACAGAATTAAGAGGTCTGGCCAGTAGGAAATGACTGTCTCATGAGGGCTCCACCCTCATGAATGGAATTTGATACTCCTACAAAAATAACTTAATGGAGAGAGTTTGCTTCTTTTTTCCTTTTTTCTGTTATTTCTACCATGTAAAGACACAGTGCCCATCCCCTTTGGAGAATGCAGCAACAAGATGTCATCTTGGAAACAGAGAGCTGCCCTCACCAGCCACCAATCCTGCCAGTGCCTTGATCTTGGACTTCTCAGCCTCCAGAACCATTAGGAAAAAAATATTGTACTATTTACAAATTACTCAGTCTGTGGTATTTTGTTATAGCAGCACAAATCGAATAAGACTGTAGGTCTGGGTGGAGCCCGAGATTCTGCCTTTTCTCTGAGATTTTAAACTCCTCCCTAGTGATACCAGCAGTTTTAGTCAGCAGCCCAAATTGAGTAATAAGACTTTAGGGAACTCTCAACAATGAAGGATAAGACACAGAGAGAAAATAACAACCTTAAAATGTTATGCTGTTAGAAGCCAGTTAATTTTGGCAAGCTTAAGAAATTATAATTTTAAACACTCATATATTTATTAGAAAAGTAAGAAACAACAAAGAATTGATCTATAAATTAAAAAGTCAAGATTTCCTGAACTTCTGTTTCCAATCAAGATGGAGTAGCATCTTTATTCTCCTGCCCCAGATCACTATAATATCAAGCAAAATATATTAAACAAAAGTACTTACAACATTAGACAGCAGGAAAAAAAGGAGAGGGGGCATGATCTCTGAGAGATGGAACAGAAATGGCACGAGCCCCATGCTTGCCACAGCTTACTACCAAGATAGTTTCCAGGACATAGGGCAGAGAGGGGAAACCCAATTAGAGACAATTAGGGAAACCCATGTACCTAGAGTTCACAGGGCAGAACATCAGAGAGAAGAGAGCTCACGCAAAGGAAATCTCCAAGATCTGCCAAGGGTCCCCCTTGAATATCCAGTTGAATACTGATCAGTGCATGCATGTGAGAAAACTATCTGAGGCCAAGGAAATAACCACTCAAAAGAATTTTCAGGAAAACTTGGCATAGCCTGCACATGGCTATTGAATAGTGATTTTTTTTTCCAACATCCAACTTCCAGAACACAAAACTTTAAACTGCAGAAGTTTCAGAGTACAAAGAAGGGTTTTGCCTCAGTAGTGGGAAAAATTTAGCCTTAAAATAAATGCAACTTGAGTCCTGCCTAATAGAACTTAAAAGCAAGACTTGAAGGGATCAAACTTTTAAAATAACTGTGTCCCAGCATAAAACTTAAGAAATACAAAAATATTTACAAAAATACCAAATACAGCCAACAAGGTGAAATTCAAAATATCTGGCATCCAATATAAAAAAATACTCAGCATGTAAAGGATCAGGGAAATATAATCTATAAAGAGCAAAAAATGACTCAAATGACACAAATGATAGAATAAATAAACAAGGACACTAAAAAAGTTATTATGATTATATGTCATATGCTTAAGGAGTTAGGAAAAAAATGAACATATTATAAAGATAAATGGGAAATATGAAAAGGCTAAAACTTGCTTAAACACAGAAAGCAGGCAATGACATTCTGAGAAACACAACCGATCAAGAAATCCTATCAGATCCTTTCTCATTCCTGTTACTTCTTTGTATTAATATTAGCTTAACACTATGTTGAAAATGATGATATAGAAGGAAAGGGAAGCAGGAAGCCTATAATTCCATTTCCTTTTTATCCTTCCTTATTTATCAGTAAGCCAGAAGCTGAGAGTGTTGACAGAATGTACACAATGTATATGTATCAAGAAGTAAAATAAAAACAAGTCAGTAGGTTGTGCACAGCTTTTACACTCACCTGGTAAGAATAAAATACATATGCATGTATGAGCTACTAAATACAAATTATGTAATTTCAGTAATTCTGTGTGAGTTACATGATCTTATATTTGCATTTAAAATTGGCATTTTAGAGAATTTGATTAATGGCATTTTTGACTTACCTGAAACTTAAAAAATGACAATACATCATATATATTCAATTGAAATACCCAAATTATACCCAAAAGCTTAGAAAATAGCTAAAATAATTAAGCCCTTTAAAAATTTTGTCAAATTTTGGTTAAAAATTCCATAAACATTTTCTAAAATATAGTATAGGCTAAAGTTTTTCATAAATCTATTGGATTCGTGAAGAAGACAGAGATGTTTGAAGTTTCCTTTCTTAACTCCTGCTAGTTAACGTTAAAAACACTCTCAACACTTGGTAAGAGGAAGATAGTATAGTATATATTAATAGTTCCCATCAGTGATCCTTTTATTCTTATTTTTTCCCACATGTACCCATATGTTGAAAGATCTGTTCTACCTAATAAAATGCCATTACTTGGTTAAACTTTGTTTCCTCATTTTTCTTTTTCAAAGGCAAATCTTTTTACTATCAATCTAGTCTTCTATCATTATGACAACCACCCTCAGTTATGTAATTCCAGCCCCAAAATAAAAAGATTACTACTTCTATTAGGTTTTCAAGACTATTAGCAAATGCTTTTCTGGCTTTTTGAAATACTGAAGGTGATTTAGCCAAAATCCTCATTTTTGTAGATCAAGAGTAGTCTTTGAGCTTCTCCTATCTTTATAGCAATGAGATTACAGGAAAGACTAAAAATATAGGGTCGGACAATAATTAAAAAGGAGGAGATTATGAGGATAATTCTGCTTCCAAGAAGAAAATGTGCATAGTGACTAATGGAAATCAAAGGATTTCTTGGTACCAATGACCATGAAGATTTTCTTACGGATTATCTAATACTTCTAGGATTTGATTCAGGGAATGAGTAGAGCAAGTGAATGGCAATCCATATCTCATTCAGATTACTTCGCACATAACTTACTATTTTGTAGGCAGTGAAAGATACGGGAGCTGCTTAGGAGCTGGGTCAGTTCCTTTGCTGCTTAAAAAAATTACAGAAAAGAAGTTAGAAATTCCACTGGATGCCAAAAACAAACAAACAAACAAAAAACAAAAACAAAAACAAAAAACAAAAAAAAACCTACTTCATTCTGATATTTTTAACAATTTATTGTATCTTGAAGAAAAATTATGACCAGTGAGATATTTTAGGCATACATAAATACATTACAGATATACACATACATATGCTTAAACTAGTTTTATTATTATGTATGTATGTATACAAGTATCCATCTATTTTAATTAAGTTGGTATTTCATTTTTCAATCATCTTGCTAAATTCTGCTTAGTTATTTGAAATCTTTGGTGAGATGGTGCACAATTTTTCCTACTGAATGATAAATCGCACAAGGTTTTCAGCATTCAAATTATGAGTCCTGCTTATCCTATCTTTATAAAAGATATGCCTGTGTATGCACATTTCTTCTGAAGCTAGCAGGTCTAAAGATAGAAGTTATTTTGTACTACTTCAAAACTTGAAAGAAATATTGATCCAAAAATTCAATGCATTTTAATGTGATCATAATTCAATTTTCAGAGTTTTCTGTAAGGTGTGTGTGTGTGCGCGCGCGCATGTGCATGAATTTTCTCCTATATATCATAAAAAATCTATTTGCTTTAAATAAAGTTTCCAGGCTCAGCTTTCTTATGGCTATTCAACTGATACCTTTCACAGCACTGCTCTAATTTATTATGGATGAGGGATAACTCTATGGCTCAGATCTTAAATATTTTTGTGGGTTTTTTTTTATTATAAATAAAGAAAGAATGAGACAAAGGTATAAACCAAGTTCTTATTTCCATAGCATAATTTCTCAACCTGTCTTCATGAGAAATTTTTCTTGATCATACAGATAAGGGGAATGGCATTAAGCATCACTTTTCAACTCTTTTATCTAAAATGTCTGAGTAATTTTTTTCAATTATGTTGTGTCTGTACACCACCCAGAATACTTGATAAGAAGTTAAAAATGTAAGTTGTTGGTTAGAAATGCTATTTGTGCTGGATAGAAAACAGATGCAAAAGTTTGGTGAAGGTTTATTTTGAAATTTTGCTTCAATTTCTCCATATTTTCCCCATAAGGTTAAATTTCTGTATGCTTATATTCTTATTCTAATTAGAAGTTATATACTATTACTTTGTGATCTTTTTGTTTATACAGTGAGATAACAGGCAGCATAAAAAAGATTTCATTGGTATAGGCAAACATCTTTTTTCTTTAAATAAACTCTTTGGTTGATATAGTCATTGGCAAGTACCATTCTGAAATAGTATAGAGCAGAACTGAAAAAATATCTCATTAATTTGCACACTGGTACAAGATTCTAGGTCCCTGGAAAGGATCTCAACAGAGGGTCTTCTAACCTCTGTGTGAGTACTTCCAGTAAGGGGGACACTTTTATCTTAAAAGGTAAACCTTTGAAAATAGTTTTTATTCTGAAAAAGGGATGTTCGATGAGAAATTAATTCAATATTCATTAATGTTTTATAATCATATTAATGGTATTTCAGGCAGGTGAATGGCCTTTGTCTCAGCACCTTAAAAATGACCAAGGTTTTGGTTTAGAAATACCAAATTTTCTAGTTTTACATAGTAGAAGCTCCATGGAATAGGTTTTGACAATTTTAAAAAAATGTACTATGTGAATTTATTTAGATTGCCCCATGTATTAGAGAGTATGGTAATTGTGATTCAGGTTTCTTCTTTTATTTTTTTAAATTGAGGTGTAATTTACATACAGTAAAATTCACCCTTTTTGGGGTACAGATCCATGAATTTTGATAAACATCAACAGTCATGCAAACATGGCTAAAATCAAGATATAGAAGAATTCCATTCACTCTGCAAAGTCCCTCTTGCTCCTCTACTCATCTTAAGGCCCTGGTAGCCAATGATCACTTTTATGTCTTTATAGTTTTGCCTTTTCCAGAATGTTATATAAATGCTATCATACAGTATATAGCCTTTTGAGTCTGGCTTCTTTCTCTTAATATGATGCATTTGAAATTCATCTCTGTTGTTTCAGGTATTAATAGTTTGTTCCTTTTTCCTGCTGAGTAGTGTTGCATTATATAGCTATGTCATTTTATTGATCCATCCACCAGTTGAAGGACATTTGGGTTGTTTTCACTTTGGGGCAATTATGAATAAAGCTGCTATAAACATTCACATACAGATTTTCATATGTACTTAAGTTTTCATTTCACCATAAGTATCTAAGAATAGCTTTACTGGGTAATAAGATAATGACATGTTTAACTGTAAAGGAAACTGAAACTCTTGGCCAAAGTGGCAAACTCCGAGCCAAAGTTTTGCAATCCAAACTGCAATGCAATGCTCTTTGTCCCTCCCAGTACACTTAGTATTATCAATGTCGTTTTTTCTTTTCTTTTAATCTTTTAAAAAAATCATTCTAGTGTGTGGTCATTTCTAATTGTGGTTTTTATTTGCATTTTCCTAATGACTAATGATGTGGAGCATCTTTTCATGTGCTTATTTGCCATTGACATAACTGCTTTGGTGAAGTGTCTTTCAAATGCTATGCCCATTTTTACATCCAGTTTTTGTTTCCTTATTATTGAGATTTGAGAGCTCTTTATATATTTTGGATATGAATCCTTCAACAGATACATGATTCACATATATTAATATTTTCTTTTAGCCTGTGGCTTTTCTTTTCATTGTCTTAACAGGGTCTTTTGAAGAGCAAAATTTTTAATTGTAATGGAGTCCAATTTATCAATTTTTCTTTTATGAATCACTGAATTCCTAGTTTTACAGATAGCCCTAGGAATAATGATTTTACTTTGCCCATGTGCTAACTCTTGTGCTAACATTGTCTAATTTGCTATGCATTAGCTGTTCATAGTAATTATATTTTCTAGGTTCATGGTCAATGCTCTTCAAAAGCAAATAAACATAGAAAGATTCTTGACTGTAGTTTCCCCAAATTTCACACTCATGACATCTAATTTCAAATTGTTTCAGTGGCTCTTGGGCTCCCCTTCAGTCTTTTCTCCTGCAGAGATTTCACTTGCAAAGGTTGTTTATACTCTGTTAAAAGGCAGAGGTGGAAGACAGCATATCTAAACTTTAATTCTAGGTTTTCATGCATATAATAGTTTAGCCATTAGTTAATACTGTAGTTTGGATTCCCACTAGTGTTATCATATTAACCAATATAAAGTGAAGTTCAAGAAATAGAAATAGCTGCCATGTCCATGGAGAGAGGCTGAGGTTGCTGAGCTCCAGCCCGAGGCTCCAGAGTACCAGGGTGGCAATGATGTCAGCATCCTTAGTCAGGGCCGCTGTCCAGGCTGTGAGCAGAGGAAGCTGCAGCCCACCTGGGCTGCCCTCAGCCTGACACCTTCAGCAGCAAACAAGATAAAACAAGTTCTTAAAGATAAGCCCAAGCATGTAGGTGTGAAAGTTTATGTCCAAACCAGAGGCTGTAATGGCCTTTCTTACACTCTAGAACATATGAAAATAAAAGGAGATTCTGATGAAGAAGTTGTTTAACATGGAGTCAGAGTGTTCATCAAAAAGAAAGTGCAGCTAACATTTTTAGGAACAGAAATGGGCTATGTTCAAGGCAAATCATCCAGTGAGTTTGTATTCAATAACCCAAACATCAAAGGAATGTGTGGCTGTGGAGAAAGTTTTAAAATCTGAAACCTCAGGATTCCTCTAGCTATGAACTCAAGGACCACTCACGGATGCCTTGGGGCTTACTGAAGAAATCATGTGACTGTCACCTGCTTAAATGTGTGGCTGCCTTGTAAGGAAAATAAAGTAGTACATTTTGAAAATGAAGTCAGTGTGTTAGGTTTAGGAAGAAGTGATATTTGAATTCTCTGTAGGGGGCAGAAAATAAAACACCATCACTCTCTTTGGATGATTTTTCTTTTCTTATAAAGAAGACGATCCTACTCTGCACTTAACTCTCTTGACCCTTTCTTTTAGAACCAGTTTTATTAAAGTTGCCTTCCTGGGCACCTGTCAATCCAATTCATGAAATGGATTGAATCTTTACTGAATGGCTTGCATGTGCATCTCCCCCCGCATTTTTCGCAATCAGCTTGGTGACTCTTAAAATTCATAGGCAGAAGGTCGTGACTGCTGGTAGTAAGCTGGTGGTGCATTATTTTTCCACCCAACCTTGGCATAGCCTTTTGACATTTTTATCAGAAATTTCATTGTTCAGATGCCTCATTTGCATACCCTTTAACAGTACCAAGCAAAGATTTTCTTGAACTATAGTGATGGTAGCAAAAGGTGAGAAATACTTCATCCACCTGTTTTAAAATTCATTTTTCATTTGCAACTCTAAATGTCTGCTCAAAGCTGGGATCTCAAGCTGACTTCGATTTTCTTAGTTGAAAGGTCTCTTAAAAACCCATCTAGCCCACCCCACTCAATTCTGTATGTGAGGAGGCCAAACCCTTTACTCTAGAGGATAAGTGGGAACTCCACCCCCATTGCCCCTTCCTAGTAGGTGACAGGGCTCTCCCCTCTGAGGCCATCCAGTAAGGTAAATGGTGATCTGGCTTTTTTGTCTGGTTAACATACTGATAGAATTTCTTTTCAATTTGATTGAGTTCATATTAGTTTTGAGTGAGAAGAATCTTATTTTAAAACTGTTATGTGAATTAACATCTTGTTTCTTTAAACTTTGAAACAATGGTTTATACTAGCAGAGAAAACATTGTAGCAACCTAGAATTACTGGGTATGTAGTCATAATTGTGAAGGAGAACATGGGGGTCTTTTCTTAAAATTCCCAATATGCATACATTTCTGATTTGTAAGTCCACTTGCTGGAGTTTTTAAACATTATTTTAACGTAATATTTTTATCACCAACTTTTCTTTTACAGTGCTCCTTTTGTCACTTAGTTACTGATTTTCTTGGGCTTGACATATTAAATATCCTATGAGATTGACATATATGCTTTTATTGAAAACTGATTTTCAAGAATTTAAGTAGCTGAGTTCTTTTATGTTTCTTTTATTTACTGAAGTATCTGACACAGAATGCATGAAAACCTAGAGCGGTAGTTTTATGTAAATGCTCATGAGTTTGTATCATTAATATGATTGTTGATCCACTTATAATTTGTGCAATACTGTACGTATATAGAGAGTGAGTTGTCAATAAAAAAGTGGCCTCTTTGTGATTATAGAAAAAGAAATAGAAATTAAAAAGTTCCTCATTATAAGTTTTTAAAAAAGATCCTATGTATGAACCCATTTCTACACAAATGATCACATATTAGCCATAATAAAAATTGTATAAGTTTGAAAATTGATTGATTTACTTCAGCTTCTTTGTTTAAAGTCTGAATATTCATGAGAAATGCCTAAACACTCATAGGCTTACCTCACCATATTAAGGAAACTTAATAACTATTTAAAACATGGTGTTTACATAAAAAACAGAGGAAGAGGAAGCTTGCTGGTCATGAACACTGTCTACATGTGACCATAAATATGAAGATATTAGCTTATCTAGTTTTACTGGTAGCTCCATTTTCTGGAGGATGATGCACTGAAATGGAAATCTAGATTTCAGAAAGCAATCTGCTTTTTCTAAGGCTAAAGCCCTGTAGGATGTACAAAAGAGGCTTCTCTTTGGTAATCTTTACAATGTCAGCCAAAATTGAAAATGAAGAGCTACTCTTGAAGAGACTTTGTCCAGACTGAGTCAAAAGTATGAAAGAGAGGTGCCTAATAAAATAGTTCTATCAGGGATTCAAAGAGTGAGGGGAAATTTAAGTTAGGGTTCAGGTGACTGCTGAGAATACAGTTTTACCTCTAACTGAGGGATGAACCAGTTCTACTATAGACAAGGAGTAAGTGGAAAAGTCAATCAGGTGAGAGGAACGAGTTGGCCCATTCATAAGAGCTTTATAAAACAGAATTCTGCAAGAGTTGATAAGATTGATAAAGCAATGAATTTTTATATTTACCTGCAAAATATCTCCTTGGAAACAGTCCACAAGTTGACACGTTTATTAACGGAACATGTTTTGAAGCCTCTACATGGAACACGCTCTGATGATTTGATCCAAACAGCCAAATAGGAGAAATGGCAAGTCCTTGATGGTGGTGACAAGAAATCTGCCAAAAGTAAACAGCAAGTCAGTAGAACCTACTGCATACTAATAGGTAACAATACATGTGAATCACTTTGCACAAAACCTGGTACATTGTAAACATTCAATAATGGTAACTGTTTTGTTGTTATTCAGTTCTAACCAGCTTTCTTTCTCAGTGACTATGCAAGTTATGGGTATTAACTATTTATACAACTCTTTTTAAAAAGTCAGTCAAATAGATAAAGAGTCCTTGGCTATTTTATTGATACTATGGAACACGGGTGATTAAACACAAGCATTATTTGATTGCAAATTGATCCATGCATTCATAATTGTCCTGGAAAACAAGTAACAGTTTCTGAAAAATCTGGGAGGAGCCAAGTTTTAGTTAAGACCAGGATAAATAAAGATTCTTCAGCTAAAGTTCTGAGGATGTAGACATTTTGGTGACTGTAGAACAGAGATTGCAGAGAGACTGGATTAGCTTTGTTTGGGTGCTCTTGTCAGACTTTGTACCTGTTCATTATGCTATTTTTGATTATTTTTGATATGGAGAAGAATTACATAGATTTTGAAGAATTATAGCAGTATAAGCAGGTATTTTTATTTGAGGATACAACCAACAATCTATACATAAGATTAAAATTTACTGGGACAAACTCATTTGGGCAAATGAAAAAGAAATATGTTCCTCCTCAACTACTAATTGTAAGATCATAGGTATCAGGAATCCTTCTTTATAATGTTTTCCCATTCCTAGAATGATGTACTTAAATTATTTTTGAAGTAGTCAGGCTCTGATTGACTGTCTTAAGAAAGAAACGCTATGGCATAGTGCACTCTTCATCCAGCTAATCTGTATCTTTGTTCCCTTAGTCTATGATAATAATAACATGGATATTTGTAATAAGAGTGGACACTTACTAAGTTCTTACTTTGTGTCAGGCAACTGTTCTGTGCATCTCATGGCTTAAGTCAGTTAATCCCTGTAACACTCAAAGGTAAATTAGAGCTATCATCCCCATTTTACACTTAGGAAATCTTAGAGTTTAAATAATTTGCTCAGTATCACAAGAACTAGCATTTGAACCCAGGCTCAGACTTCAGATATAAATTTATTCTATTTTTTTTCTTTTCTGGAACAGGCAACATACATTCTTTTGGAAACTCTATGCACTCATAACAATATTTCCATTTATCTTGGACTTCAAAATCTTTTTATCAATGTTATTCTGCCATTTCCAGACTGAATGCCCTTCTCACAGATAGAAAAGTCAGAAGTGAAATAACAGAGCTCAGCATTTTCTCTGTCAGGACTTTTTCTTTTCAGCCTAAACCTAATTCCATGATTTTAGCCACTCGTTTGAAAATATCCCCAATTCCTATTTCATTGTTAACCCTGAACCAATCCAAATATTTTCCTGTTTCTCCATTTCTGAGATCTGTTGGAAAAAATCAACAACAACGTGGACATGGGCCACTAAAAATGTAGCATTTTGTACTTTAGCTGTATTTAAAGATGGAGTTATTTTCTTTCTGCATGCAATACTGTGACTATTCTAAATCTCTAACAATCCACTCAAGTCTGACATTCAACATCTTCATATCTGACTCTATTCCAAGGAATATCTTGCTTTCTACTTCAGAGTGAAACTAGAACAAAATACGGCGAATTCTCACAAGACTATGTCATTTCTTACCTAGCATGCCTTTTCTGTGCACAAAATGAATGCTAATATAGAATATACAGATCCCAGTATGAGTATTTAATTTTTAGATTCTATACAGTTTTAGATTTCAGAACAGTATAGTGATCAAAACTCTGAAGCTAGACTGCTTGGGTTCTAAGATGGATCCAATATTTGCTAGTTGTTTAATCATGGACAAGTTTTTTTTTTTTTTTTTAACCATTTGTGACTTAAATTCAACATGTGTAAAATTGGGATAATAATTGTACTTACCATACTGAGTTATTACAGTTTGAGCATCCCTTATCCAAAAATCTGAAATTTGAAATATTCCAATATCCAACATGAGCACTGACATGATGCCAAAAGTGGAAAATTCCTCACATAAGTACTTAACACAAAATGTATTTCATGTACAAAATAATTAAAAATATGATACAAAATTACCTCCAGGCTACGTGTATACACTATATATGAAACATAAATGAATTTCATATTTAGACTTTGATCCCATCCCCAAGATATTTCATTATGCATGTGCAGATACTCCAAAATATGAAAAAATCTGAATTCTGAAACATTTTTGGTCCCAAGCATTTCAGATAAGGAATACTCAACTTGTATAAGGACTAAGTGAACAAATAATTTCAGACTG
This sequence comes from Lepilemur ruficaudatus, assembly GCA_963574885.1. NCBI lineage: Eukaryota > Metazoa > Chordata > Mammalia > Primates > Lepilemuridae > Lepilemur > Lepilemur ruficaudatus. The sequence goes on from CAUYRT010013839.1 coordinate 16,749, forward strand.
TTTAGAACAGTGCCTAGCACATAAGTAGAGTGGTAACTATTATTTTAACTGCTTGGCTTCAAGAATCATCTTTAAGTTTCTCCTCTGCTATGCAGCTATCTCTGCTTCTACGTGTAGAGCTAAGTTACTCCCCCTAAATCTGTTATTTCATAGATTTTGCATTTTAGTTTTGTTATAGCACCTGTCACCTTAAATTATATCCAACACTAAATAGCAGTAACATCTTAAGGGCAAAGGTTGTACCTTATCTTGACACACTAAGCACTCTAGTCCATCAGCTCAGGGACTCAAAATATTACTAACTGAATTAATTAAAATGAGATTATGACACTAGTTGTCACTGATAACTGAAAAATAAATACAGCATTATTAATATATAGGATAACTCAGATACTGTTTGTATCCAACTATCTGATGTAAACAACCAGGTATGACTTAGAAAACACTTTTTTACTTTGTATTTTTAATAACCTGCAGAAAAAAATTAAGAAGTATTATCTGTAGATTTAAAATATCGTAATAAAATAATAAACAGGTATATTTTAAACTTAAAATCTAGCTAGATTCAAGCTCATAAAAATTTTCAATTTCTATGTAATTTTGTGAACTATTATTAATGTGGGTATTATATATCTACATATATTTATAAATGGAAACCTTCTAACTTGTATAATTATACACTTCCTTTAATGAATATTGAATGATAAGGCTTGAGGTTATAATCCTTCATGTTACAGATCAGCAGTCTCAAAGTATGATCTGTGAGTCCCTGTGACACTTTCAAGAGGCCTGTGAGTTTAAACCTATTTTCATACTAATATAATGGCATTATTTTCCTGTTTCACTGCGTTAACATTTGCATTGATAGTGCAAAAGCAATAATGCTAAATTGCTACATTATATAGATCCTGCTCATGTTGACACATTTTATTATACATTATAATATTTTTAAAAATTATTTATTAATGTTATCCCTAATTTCATCAGAAAAGTCTTTAGGTACTGGAAGCTGTGGAGCTCATGGTAGTAGATACAAGTTTTCTAAAATTATAATTTTTATTAGATAGCTTTTGATTTCATCACTGGCAATAAATACTATCAGTTGTTTTCTTTGAAGTGACAGGCTCATTTCATTCATTTTTGAGAATATATTGGCTAGATACATATATACAAATGTGAATAATCATAGTTTGCCTGTTTATCATTCATTCAAGGAAAAATAGTGTTCCATGAAAAACCACTTAGTTCAGCTTACAACTCCAGCAATTGCATAGGTGTTTTTACTTGTACACCCATTTCTTTGTGTGCACTCAACAAAAGTGTTCTATGCACACTCTAATTTTATCACGTTTTTAAAAAATTACATGTTATCCAGGATGAAGATTTAACAAAATCAGCATCAGGGAAATAAGAGTTAAAATATGTCATATGTGACTGCAGAAATTTTGTCACCCCTCTTCCCAGCCGCCCCTCCATTTCCTGTTTTGTGTTCTTATAAGAAAACTATTTCAAGGTTGTGAAAGCTAGTTTTTGATGTCAAAGTGACACTTCCCTTGTTTCTTTTGATTGAGAGAAGGTCTGGGACTTTCATTAGTCCCTGATTAGGGTTTTCAAGGAATCTAGCTATTGATTTCACAAAAGTCCTTTCCTGTCGTTTTCTGTAAATGTATACAATAGCTGCTAACACATCTTCCTCCAGGGCCACACTTTGTTTTCCAGGAGGAAAGGCAGACACTCAACTTGCATCCTGACCTTTAGAATTCCTAGATGATGTAAGAGAGAATTGTCTGTTATTTAAAGAATTTTTTCCTCCTACAACATAGCTGATATGAAGAACTGAATTTTCCAAGTAATTACAGCATGTTTGGACAAATAGTTATTAAAAATATTCAACTTCTCCATTATTCTTGATGATGTGGGGACAATGGGCTTGACACCAGGCACAAGGTTAGCACTTAAAAACTACTAAATATAACAATAATTAGACTTCCTAGTTAGGTACATTAGTCCTTGTGTGTATGTTAAGGATTTATAAAATGTCAATGTTTTGCTTCTAAAAAGGGTTTATATATTTTGTTTCTGAAGATTTTCTGAAAGGATAATACAAACATAACTTAAAATTTGGTATTTCGTGTATGTCACTTTCAAACCGAGGGAAAATAGTTCTAGGAAATATAATCCTGGTGACTTACAGGAATAAAAACACATGCAAAGAAAATCATTGTCCCTAGAAATAAGAAATCTTTCCCTATATCTATCTACCATATAACAGAGCAGCAGATACATTACAATGGTAGACTGGAAATCCTAGCAAACTCCTTCTGTACTACTGTGCTCAATCTAGATACTTAAGTCGGTCAAAACACAGAAGCAATTATATACTGAGGCCTAATAGGAGAGCAACCTCTCTTACATTTTTATGCTATAGGTATTAATGTGGACTTTTCTTAAACTATGGCAAAAAATTGTATCACATATCCAAAAATCAAGAAAAAGTTTTATTGTTTCTGCTTTTTTTTTAAACTTGAAGCAAAGGCAACGTCAATAAGTCTAATTTTAAAATGTCACTTTTCAATAAAATATCTGGTTTTTGGTGCAGAAATTATTTCACTAGGTAACATAGCTCAGGCTTAAAATTTAGCCTGCAGTGTTTCTTTTATAAAAGTAATAAGAGCTGATGTAAATAGATGGGAAGTTTTTATTTTTTACAGTGCTATGCAATCATAGAAACAATCATCACCAAAGCTCCACACTGCTTAAGTAAGAGTGGAAGGACAGTATGGAAAATACAAAAGTAAATATGTGATAATTGAAGGATGAAAGAGTGGTCAACTTCTAGTGTAAAACAGACTCTAACTAGGGCTCCTTAACTGCCATACAATAATCGCAAACATGAGAACAGATTTAAACATCTCTCAAGCCCCTTGTTTATGTATATGAACACTTCAACTCAGAAACAATTTCAGGGTGATACAGAACTTGGAAGGATCACCTGAGCCTGTGACCACAGACAGTGCCAAACATTTTGAATCCACGTTGAGTGTTCTTTCTGTGAGATCGCAAGCATGTCCAGACCACTTATTCATTTAACAAACAGATATTGGGTATGTACTATGCACTCTCTATTGTCTCAGGCCCAGCATTGCCTACAGAGAGAGAGGCTGGAAACTAAGATGTACATTCGGTGCTAGGGAGGCTTGGATGGGGCTTGTCTCCAGGTGAGCCTTCAAACACAACCTTGCATATTCCGCAGAAAAGCTAGCAGCCAGAGCAAGATCCCTGAGATACACAAACTGATTCCATTTTCAAATTCTCACATTAACTCCCTGAGAGAATGAGAGAAACCGCTGCAATAGGAAGGGTGCTGGATGGAGATGTTAGAATAATGGATTCAAGCCCCAGTTTGCCATTTATTGCCCATTTTTCCCACCCTGAGGGGGCAGTGGAATGCAACTTCACCTCTCTAGACATCATCTTCTCAACTGACAATGTAACAATAAAAGCTTCTATATACAGCTTATATGGTTGTTGTCAGAATTAAATGAGAAAAGTCAATGTAAAAGCACTTCATATAGTTTTAAACACACTACAAACAGTAAAGCAAAGCCTTATTCTTCAAGGACAAAAAAACCAGACTTTGTTACAGGAATATGACTTAATCAAATATTGTTGTGCACATGTCTTATAGTTGCTTTTAAATGAAGATTAATATTTAAAATAATTTATATTAATTTAGTTTAATAAATTGAGAATTTATCAGCTTTGTCTAATGTATGCCTTACTGGTGGTTATAAGAAAAAATGAAAAATAATACAAGATGGCATAGAGAAATTATAAGTGTCAACAATACCTATACCCATTTAAAACATTCAAAGTTACACACAGTTTGAAAATAATAGAAATTCTATGTTTTGTTCTACTATTTTAAAATTAAAAAGTGAATTTAGAATAGGAAAAATAAAACATGGCCAATTTCTAAAAGAACTAATTGAAAAAGCATTTGGTATATGATGCTCAATGATTAACTCTATATAAAGTATGTAAATGATACAATTATAATGTGTTCTATAAAAGACAATTTCCTGTGTTTCCCATCAGATCATCACCATTAGCCTTAGAGACATGACAGGAATTATAGGATCATTTAAAAAAGATAAATATATTCATTTGAAACAGGGCTTGTACAAAAGAAAACACATCAGGTTAAAAATGACTGCCCTTTTTCTGATGATATCCTTGATGAAGGTACAAAGTGTTTTTGACTACAGCAAAAGGAGTTTAGCTGAAATGTGAAATGCTTGACTGTTTCATTTGGAATACACATTTTTATTTTGCAGCCACAGCAAGAGAGATGAAATTCTGCCTGGTGAGTGTTACAGGGGAAAGATAAGCCCTTATATCAAGAGTTTCTGCTAACCTTGCTGCATTTAGTATCAGAAAGAAAGTGGAGATTTGCAGCTTACTGAATTCTGAAGCCAAGAAAATGAGACGGAAGAAAAAAAAATTTAAAGGAAAACTACCCACATTCTGTTTTAGCAATCTTGTCTGCTTCCAGGGCACTAAATAGCTATAATAGGATTAACTTGAAGACAGTTATAACAAATAGTGTTATTAAATTATTGGGTTCATGCTATATCTTATATACACAGACACATTTTTCTTGTGGTTTTATTGGGGATTGGAATTTCAATCTGGTGAAGGTCTCCTAAATGTAATAACGATAGAGTTAAAGGAAATTTTTCATGTAAACTGCATTTGAATGAAGTTACTTCTATTTGTTTGGTATTTTACCCTCATCAATTATATTGCTGTTATGTTAGTTCTTTGGTTTCTTTAATACTTTTTTTGTGATGTTATTTTTCTTAAAATATTTGGTGATTTGTGGTTTTGTGGCCATCTTTACGCTAGAGGATTCCTGGTCCTGATCTTTGATAGATACCAGTTCAGACGGTTTTTTGAAGGGAAGGGCAGAGCAGACTGCTGATTGTGCTGACCTCGTCTTCCGTGTATATGGGGACCCCATATCTTTCAGGTGTTACCAGCTATAAGATATCACCAGGGGAGGTCTAGAAATTATTTCACTGCTAGTAGACTGTCAGGCCATACATTGCTGTTTTAATAATCAATCTTCAGTTTCAATGACATCAAACAACAAAGATTTGTCACAGTCACTCGGGTACCCAGTCTGACATCAGGTTGTCAGTAGGACATTTCAACATGAGGCTTCATGTTTCACCATGGAGGGTAAAGAGTACATTTCCTAAATGTTTCAATTCTGGAGTGATACATGCCATTTCCTAAACACACATTATTATGTTGAGAGGGAAAAAGTGGTAATAGTCTCAACTGTGAGGGTCATGAATAAAAAAGAGAAAATGAAGCCTATGTCTACCAAAGCCCAATGTTTCCACTTATTTCTGCTCATTTCACAATCCAGACAAAATTAAAACAACAGGATCATTCCCCAAAGGAAGAGAATGCTATGTTTGTTTCTGATTTATTGATTTCTTCCATTATTCCAGCTTCTGGGTTTAAAATGTTAGTGAGTGAAATGGTTTTGTTGATGTTTCCAACAGAGGTTCCTTTATCTCAAAGATGTACACTATTTAAACAGGAAATAAGCCCTTTACCACTGAAGTAAATATAACTGGTGATGAAACATCCGCAGGCAGCTTTCTAATGAAGCCCCTCAAACCATGACTTTCTTGCCACATGTGCCACGGAGGGCAAACAGCCATGGGAAGAAAAAGCTGACTCTCATTCCTATTTGAACTGATCATATTTTCAATTCACAGAATTTTGATAAATGTCATTGCTCCAAGGTGACCTCTAGGGTACTGTGAGACTTTTTCCTTGCCAGTCATCCTAGTTATTTTCCTTTCTCTTCCTTTTAAGAAGTTTTTATCCCTAATTTTCACGTGTTATTTATTAACAAAACATGTGCAAGGAATGCAGACTCTTTCTATATTTCAAACATTTCTAGCCTTCAAGGATGGGGGAAGAATGAAACAAGGGAGGAGGCTGGCTTCCAGCAATAACACAGCTTTAACAAATACATGAAATATTTATAGAACACATAAAGAACAAAGGAAATAGAGCACTTCCTCTGTGTACGATTTCTCTTAGTGTTTCTGTCGACCTGGTCTTTTGCCACTACTTTTTTTTCCCCCTGAGATCTCTGCTGAGCAACAATGAGTGAGATGTACCTGGTTAACGTACTTTAAACATACTGTCTCTCCTAATTTTCAAGGAAGAATCTCAGATGCTAATGATGATTGCATTAACATTTTCATTCTAAGAGCATTGTTTTTTGGAGAAAATACATTGAGAAACCAAGGCCTTTAATAAATTGTAACTATTTGGAGAAACTACTTAATTTTGACCCATATTTTTAAGAGCAACAAACATTTTTTTAAATGTTACAATTACTTTAGGAGAATCCATATAAATTGAGAGTTATTTTCTCAAAGTCAAAAACAAAGTGTCTTCATATTTACAGTTTACCCCTAGGAATGTGCTTATTTCCCCAGAACTTACTTTAGAAGTCTTTGCAAACAGAATTATTTATTTAACTGAAATTGAAAAAAAATAGTATTTTTATGATGAGAAAGAGAAAATTAGAGCATTCCCATATATCATTGCCCATATAACTTGCCCAAAGTTATATTGCTTGCTCTATCTTTCCAACACTTGGGTCCTGCATTTATGCACTGTCATTAAAGTGATAGTTATATTTAATAACTAATTTTTATAATGCTAGTTTACATTTATTGTACCAGGAGCTGTGCTAAGTGCTTTATATGTAATATCTCATTTCATATTCACAATAATCCTATGATATTGGTAAAATATCATTCCCATAATAATGTAAGGTCATTGAGACTTGAAACGTTTAAGTAATTTGACCAAGGTCATGAAGCTGGGAAGAAGAGGGTCTTGGACCCACCTAAACATTTATATGTACTTGCATCCCAACTGGGATAATGGTGTCATTTGAGATTGTAGCATTTCCTATTTCCTCTCTTCTCAAAGTAAAAAGTGATCATGGATTCAGAATAGTCTTTTTGGGCATCAAATTTCACCTGTTGATTTCCTGCATGTTGGGGGGATATACTGGCCTAAGACCAAAGTGAGTATCAACAAATACCAAATATGCATGCATTCTGGAATCTGTAGGCAGCTACCAATGGGAAACAGTACCCTAGATCCCTGCTACTATTTTATGGGCTTAGCCCTCCCTTCTTCCTCTGAAGACTTTGCCTATGCTGCTCAGTTTGTTTAGAGGCAGATCATTTTTCACTTGCAAGCATTTTCTCCACATGTGGTATTCAAATTATCCAAACTCAAGGACTGTTAGAAGAGATGTATGTAAGCCAGGGCAGAAGTTTCAAAGAATCAAAAATAAGCTTTCAACATAGCAAACAGCTTGGAGAAAAGTTCAGCATGGAAAAAAAGGAATTAACTGTACAAATGCCACAGTTAGAAAGTTAGTTCAAATAATCAAAGCAATTTTAAACAAATGAACTCAGTTGGCTATAAGCACATAATAGCCCAAGTTATCTCTCTGGACACAAAAAATTTATCTATTATAAACACATGCATACAAAAAGTAAATATACACCATATTTGCCTATTTTTAAATTTCAATATTCTATTATATGACCTAATGAGATGATATTTTTATTAAGGTAAGTAACTTTTAAGAATATTGTTTTAAATTTGGTAACCTAATTTCTACTATCTGTGTTAAAAACTGGTTGATCACTTTAACAATGCAATGTGTATGTATAATATGAGGGATCACTTCTTTATTCACTTCAGTCTTTTTCCTTTATGCTTAGTTTCAGCTTTGTCCTGAAAATAATAAAGAGCACATGTTGGCTGCCTGGAGCCAGTCGACTGACTGACTCCTATCATTTTGATACTAATGGCTTGCTGTTGTAGTTGGCATTATGTAAATAAACTTCCATGTCATACCTCCTTCCCCTTTAAGGCTCAGATTTTAAAAAAATTAAATCCTTCATGGACCTTCCTAGAACCCCAAGAAATATTACTGTATCTAAGCCTCAGTTTCCATAGTAGCTTGTGGTATCTCTTTAAGAGCTCCTCACACCATTTGTCTCATATTATGTTTGAGAAAATTTATAGTCTGTCTCTTTCACTTATGTGAATGCAATATGTGAATAGAAGAGAGGTTTGCCTTATTTCTATGATTTTGTGCGTTAGCAAGGCCAGCGCTGTACTCTGTGTGTTCTAGTCATTTAAACGCATTGGCTAAACAGCAATAGCAAATATTTATGCGTGCTGACTAGGGGACCTTGATATAAATTACTTCTTTTAATCTTCAGAACTACTATCTCCCTTTCACAGTTAAGTAAACTGAGGCTCTGAGAAGTTAAGCGCCTTCGTTTTGAAAGCTGGGAAGCGTCTACTGCTACGTCATTCATTATAGATACGTTCCATTTCCATCTTGCAGGTAAGTATTTTTCTTCATACTTCTCATATTATTATCTTAACCTTTCAGAAAGCTTTAAAATAATGATTAATATACCTAGTACTTTTATGCCTACATTAGCAATTCATACCTGTTAGTCAAGTCTTCTACCTGTATGATGTAAATTCCAGTTAAAGACATACAGATGAACTTTTCTGACCCTAAAATTTTCTTCCTTTGTAGTGAGTTTAAAGTGAAAACAAAACAAAATAACTAGTAACCTCTTTTTTGGCTTGAAAATCAAAACTGGGATTTCTATCTCCACAAGGCAACAGTTAGAATACATTTAACTACGACTGCAGGGAAACGTTCTAGTAATCTCCCTAAACTAGCCAGAGCCGGGAGCAGCACGGCGGCCGCCGCCGTGGAGGCTGACGGGAGGCAGCGCCGAGGGACGCGCGCGCTGAGCGCTCACGCCGGGAAGGCGCCGCGCGAGCCGGGGCAAGATGGCTGACTGCAGGCGCCGCTTGCCGGACTGTCCTGAGGGAAGCTAGGGTTTTGGATAAAAGAGAGCGGCAGCTCAGGTGTAGATCGTAGAGATAAGTGCCGGAGCCTGCCAGGACCTCACAGAGGAAAGTTGTGAAGCAGAGAAGAAGATAATGGAAAAAAGACACCGGCGAGGATCAAACCCCGAGCGGCTCAGAGCACGGTGAAGGGGTAAGACGCGGGGGCCCCTTTGTCCCTCCCACACTCCTTCGGTGACCAGCAGGCTACCAACTTTCTTGGGAGCTTTTCCACTCCCATGAGCCCAAGCACTGAGGCAAACTCGGAACAGTGAGGAGAATTTGCGTGGTCCCAGGGCTCAGACATCCCGGGTGGGGTTCTCCTCGAGGGGAGGGGACGCTGCGCTGTTGGAGTAGCGCGGCTTCTCTGGGGGATCTGCCTGAGGAGCCAAAGCGACACGCATGACGCATTCAGGTTGTGGGGCTGTTAGGGAACTGCGTCCCCCTCTCCCCCTGCAATGAGGGGAGTTGTTTGAGCCGAAAATTTGGCGAGGAGCCGCCTCCCCTTACCTGGCGCATCCTCAAGTCTCCGGTTTCCACAGAGAGTGGGGCCGGGTCTGTCCCTGTGAGGACCTGCGGCGGACCCGGGCTGCCTGTTTGGGGCGCCCGCTGCCCACTGGCGTTCTGCAGACACGCAGGCCAGGGGGTCAGACGTGCAGGCTGGATCCCATCATCCCCGGACTCGAGCAGGTTGCCGGGGGACGTGGGGACAGGTTTGGGAGCTAGACTCTGCTGGAAGGGAGCCCATGTGGAGAGAATTGATGGGAGAAGCCTGGGAGGATCCAGGACGCGGTAACCTGGGAGAACACCCATCCCCTCACAGGAAAGCCCTGCTGTTGGAAGTTCTCAGGCAGGGAATATCACAGCCTGGGACACCAAAGCTAGGCATCCAGGCTCCTCCCCCAGGAGCAGCCCTCCGGGTCTGGAGAGCCTTGACCCTCCTCCCAGCGGCTCCCCCTAGCGGCAGAGAAAACAACCTCCGAGCCCTGCGGAGGCTTTGCAAACCCTTCTAGGCTCAGGCAACCTAACCAGGCTCCGCCTCGCTCTTCTACCCACCTCTGCTGTGATGGAGATTAAGCAATACCCGAGGAGCTACAGGGCCCCTCCCAAATCCTGGAACATTCAGGTATTCCACCTGAGGGGCTGGAGCTTACCACAGGTACAAAAGAACATCTCGGCAGTTCGCTCTTTCCTTCAAGCATCAGCCACTGAAAGGGAGAACAACTGTATAGCTCATCACACCATTTACCAACTCACTCAAACAGGGTGTGCCTGATCCTTACTCACAAGTACCACCTACCATCTCGGAGATTAAACTGGGGGACCCAATACAATTCACACTGCTAGGAAGAGGTGAAGATAGTCAGGATAGAGGCAACTCAAGGGGACACTGTCTATTAGGAGAGAAACAAAGTTACAGGCAGCTCCATTTGTGAGGGGTCTCCCTCTTCCACTGCAGACCTCTGTGCTGCTCAGGGAGCTGCACAGAGTCTGTGCAGAGACATTCCGCTGTAGAGCATGTGCAGCAGAGATCTGGTGCGTGTTAATCCCAGGCTTCTGCAACTGACAACATCCTTATCACTCTGGTGCACGGAGCCAGGTCTGTTCAGGACACAGCCATCCAGCAGTAACTTTTGCATTAGCCCTGCCAAGCCATGGCAGGCTCCCCCATGTTGAGCCCTGTGACTGGGGGCTGAGCATGCCTCCTCCCCAACATGGAAGCCAAACAGAGAGTGAGCCTCAGATGCCACAGGCACCACTTGGGAAGCCTCGGGCAACTAGTCCTAGGTAAAGGGAGAGAACCTTGGCTGACCAACAGCTCCAGCCTGTGTATGCAGAACCTGGGCCACTGAAAGAAACTGCTGCCTGTGCATATCAGCAGTCCCCAAACTAGTGGAACAGCACCCCATGTGGGTGGCTCTGCTCTTGCAATCCTCAGAGCCAGCTCTGAATCTCTTGCTGTGCTCGAGGCTCCACCCCTGTAGCTCTAGGCCCCCCCTCCCACTGCGACTCCACCTCTGAGACTCCAGAGTTGTGCCTGGACCCCAAGACTCCACCGCTACCACTATGCTGGCAGAACCTTCCTGAGGTCCAACACTTCACTCAGGACCACCCCAGCCCTGTGCAGCAGTCACTCCTGGGCTTGGTTCAAAAGAGTCCCCAGCAAAGGAGAACAGGTGCCCTGCATTCCTATTAACCCAGAACTGAGAGAAGAGGAGCCAGATGAGAAGAAACTAGCAAAATAACACTGGAAACATAAAAAAACTAAATAGTTTGACATTCCCAAGAGAATACAATGGGGCTACAATAGTGGACTCCACCCACAAGGAAATTGCCAGTTCCAGAAATGGAATTCAGAATATGGATGGCAAATAAGATGATTGGAATTGAAGAGAAAGTTGAAAACCAACAAAAGGAAGCTCAAAAAATATTTCAGGAAATCAATGAAAAAAATGAAAAACTCACTAAAGAGCTAAACAACATAAGAAAGTATATATTAATAATAGAGTTTAAAGAAATGAAAGATTCATTTGGGGGATTTCAAATTGCAGTTGAAAGCTTTAACAACAGCCTAAACCCAGGAGGAGAAAGAATCTCCAGCTTGAAGACAAGGCTCTTAAGATAACTCAGTCATTCAAAGAGGCAGAGAAGAGTATAAAAAACTCTGAGCAATCACTGAGAGAGATATGGGACTATGGGAAGCGAATTAACATTCAAGTTATAGGTATCCCTGAGGGTGAAAAAGAAAGGGAAAAAGCATGGAAAATCTATTTGAAGAAATTTTTGAGGAAAACTTACCAGGCATCGTGTGAAATTCCAGGATGAGATGGACATTGAACACTGGGAAGATTCATAGCAAATAAGTCATTTCTAAGATACAGAGTAATCAACCTGGCCAAAGTCAAAATGAAGGAGAAAATTGTGCAAGTGGCAACATGAAAGCATCATCAAATAATCTAAAAGGGAAACCCCATCAAGCTAACTGCAGACTTCTCAGTGGAAACCTTACAAGAGATTGGAACCTTATCCTCAATTGACTTAAACTGAGCAACTGCCAGCCTGGAATTTTGTATCCTGCAAAGCTAAGTTTCACAATAGATGGAGAATTTAAGCCCTTCCTGGACAAGCAAACACTGAGGAAATTTACCATGACCAGGCCTGCTATGCATGAAATACTCAAAACAGCACTATACACATATCAGTACAACAGAAATCCTCCAGTGTAAAATCACCTACAAAACCCCCAAACTCACAACTCTTATAAAACAATAGAACAAGAGGTAAAATTAAGCTATAAGGGGCTACACAAAACAGACCGACATCCCACATATCAATGCTATCAATCAATATGAACAGACTGTATTCTCCTCTCAAAAGACATAGGCTGGCTGAATGGATGAAAAAACACAAAAGTATCTGCAGTGTCCAGGTAACATATCTAAATCACAAGGAAGCACACAGACTCAACATGAAAGGATGGAAAAAATATTCAACAAATGGAAATCAAAAGAGAGCAGATATAGCCATTCTCATATCAGATAATTTTCCTTCAAGCCAACAAAGGAAAAGAAAGACAAAGAGGGTCATTATATAATGGTAAAGGAAGCTATCCAACAAGAAGACATAATGGTCCTAAACATATATGTGCCCAACACCTGAGCTCCCAGATACGTAAAGCAAATCTTACTAGAGCTAAATAAAGAAATAAATAGTACCATCCTAATTTCTGGGGATATCAGCACCTCACTGCCAGAGCTCAATAAATCCTTAAAGCAACAAATAAATAAAGAAATAATGGACTTAAGCAAAACTCTCAAATGGACCTAACAGACATTTACAGAACATTCTACCTAAAAACTACAGAATACACATTCTTCTCACCAGCATATGGGACATTCTCCAAGACTGATCATATCTTGGGCTATAAAAGAGGTCTTAATAAATTCAAAGAAATTAAAATCATACCACATACCTTCTCAGACAATAGCAGAATAAAACTAGAAATCAATCACAAGAGACACAATCAAACCAACACAAAGTAATGGAAATTACACAACCTGCTGTTGAATAATTATTGGGACAAGAATGAAATTATGATAGAAATCAAAAATTCTTTGAGCTGAACAATATAGGGGACACAAGCTATCCAAATATTTGGGACACAGAGAAAGCATTCGTCAGGGAAAAATTCATAGACTTAAATGGCTACATTAAAAAGACAGAAAGATTGCAAATTAATAACCTAATGTCACACCTCAAGGAACTAGAAAAGAAAGAACAAATCAAACCCAAAGTCGGCATAAGAAAAGAAATAATAAATGTCAGAGCAGAACTAAATTAATTGTAAAACAAAAAAATGTAATACAAAGGATTAACAAAACAGAAAATTGGTTCTTTGAAAAGATAAACAATATTGACAGACCTCTTGCTAGGTTAACCAAGAACAGAAGAGAAAGGACCCAAAGAAGCTCAATCAGAAATGAAAAAGATGACATTACAAATGATAACTCAGAAATACAAAACATCATCCATGAATACTATGCAGATCTCTACATGCATAAACTAGAGAACGTAGAGGAAATGGACAAGTTTCTGGAAACACACAACCTTCCAAGACTCAACCAGGAAGTAAAAGAACTCCTAAACAGACCAATAGCAAACAGATCAAATCAGTAAAAAAAAATTCTCCCCCAAGAAAAAAAGCTTTGGACCAGATGGATTCACAGCCAAATTGTATCAGACACAGAAAGAAGACCTGTACTCATAATACAGAAATTATTCCATAATATTGAGGAGGGCAACCTACCCAATGCATTCTACAAAGCCAGTATCACCATAATACCAAAGCCAGGAAATGACACAACAAAAAAGAAAACTACAGAACAATATCCCTTACGAATGTAGTTGCAAAAATCCTCAATAAAATACTAGCAAACTGAATTCAACAGCACATCAGAAAAATAATCCACCAGGACCAAGTGGGCTTAACCTCAGGGATGCAAGGATGGTTCAACATAAGGAAATCAATAAATGTGATTCATCACATAAACAAAAGCAAAAACAAAAGACCATATGATCATCTCAATAGATGCAGAAAAAGCATTTAACAATATCCAGCACCCTTTCAAAATAAAAACCAAATAATAATAAAAATTTTCATAATAATAGTCAAGCCAAGAGTCAAATCAAAGATTCAATACCATTCACAATAGCTACAAAGAAAATAAAATACCTAGAAATATATTTAACTAAGGACGTAAAAGATCTCTACAAAGAGAACTATGAAACTCTGAGGAAAGAAATTACAGAGGATACAAACAAATGGGAAAACATATCATGCTCATGGGTAGATAGAATCAACATTGTTAAAATGTCTATACTACCCAAGGGATTTATAAATTCAATGCAATCCCCAATGCAACACAATTTACAATTGCAAAGATGTGGAATCAACCCAAGTGCCCATCAATTCATGAGTGGATTAACCAAATGCAATATATGTATAGCATGGAGTACTACTCAGCCATATAAAAGGATGAATTAATGCCTTTTGCAGCAATTTGGAAGGAATTTGAGACCATTATCCTAAGTGAAATATCTAAAGAATGGAATAACAAACACCACATGTACTCACTATTAAATTGGAACTAACTGATGAGCACTCGTGTGCACAGAGGGAAGTAAAACTCAGTGGAAAGCAACCAGGAGGGACTCGGGGAGGGGAGGGGAATAAACCAACCTAATGAGCACTATTTGGGTGACAGGTACCCCATAGCCAAAACTCAAGCATTATAAAATGATCCATGCAACCTAAAACATTTGTATCCCCTTAATATTTTTAAATAATAATAAAGAACTGTGGGAGAATACAGAGAATCCATGTTCCTCGAAAAAGGAATGTCCAGCCACCTTGACATGCAAAAAACCACAGACTGTTGCTTAGGATCACAAGAAACTTTAGTTACTATTGTTTGTAGCTCCAGGTGCCGCAAAACAGAAAATGTTAAGAGGGGTGTGTGTGCGTATGTGTACATATATATATATATATATATATATATAGTTTTTTTTTTTTCTGGGAATGAGAGAGGTGAGCACATTATAAAACAAATAGGGGAGAAAGTTGTTTCCTAGTAAGAGCCTTTGGCTTCAGACAAAGGGAGACCTGATTTGACAAAAATGAAGATATGTAGTTAAAATATCTAGTACCCATTTTAGGATGGGGCTAAAGGAAACTTGAGCTCCGTTGCACAACAGTTGATGGATGCTTATGTGCACTATGAAGAGTAAAGGTAAAAAAAAAAAAGAGAGCAGTGTCATCAGCTTATTTTCTGTAATTTTCTCCTAGCTAGCTTAGCCTCTGCTTTGCTTGTGTCAGCCAACTCTGATGAACTCTATTCTGAAATGTAGTTCACGTGCCCTGTTAAGGGTAATAAGTTCAGGGAGATGAATAGGAATAACAAAAGACAAAAAACATGAGGATGATATGCCACCCACCTCCCACCGGCCCAGGACTGAATAGCTTGTGGAAACATGGAGGGAACAAAAGCCTGCCAGACGTAGACCTTGTCTATTGAGTGACTTCATGACTTTGGTCTTAGACAGTATTTCACAGGAGGCATTAAATTATATTAATTCAAAGTTCCCCAGAAATCATAACAGATAGAGAAGATAAAAAAAAGTAAAGAAAAAACCAAATAAACAAAAGACCTTGGGAAACTAGGAGAAGAAAGGGAGGAGGGGGACATAGAACATAAAAGGGAAAGGGTGAAGTAATTTGCATGTTAGGCAGAGGTTGGATGCTACTATTATTGCCTCAGAGGCTGCTCGTAAATCTTTAAGTGAGATTTCTTTCTGGCTTGGAGAAGTTTCAGAAATAAATGTAAGTAATAATTATTTTGATATGTTATGAGGAAAAATATTACATTTATATAAATAATTATCCAATTTTATTCAATAAATAGGTGAAAAACTGTGACACTACACTTCTATGATCCCAACAAGTCTTTAGTTGAGAATCAAAGTATCAGGAATGTATTTAAAAGGTAAACATTGACTAAATTAGAAATGCAACAATTTACTAGGTAGTCATCTTCAATGAACTAATTTGTAATCTTTGTTTAATGCATTAAATTAATTTTGTGACTTCTAACTCAAAACCTGGGTTTTCTAGGATCCCATTTTGGAAAATTCACCTTTCCTTTTCCTCTATATCATATTTTTGCTGGAGAACCTAAACATATTTAAACAAAGTTTCATTGCATAAACAAAATTGAGGTTAGAAAAATTTTTAGCATTATTTCTGCAAGTATAAATGGGTGTATAAGTGACACACTTCTATAAGGTTTCAGTAGCAACTAATTTTTAAGGGATATAAGATTTGATTTTGAGTAAATTAGATTTGAAACCTCAAAACTGAAATAAATTTGGCATTTTCTCATTGCTGGCAACCACCCATGTTATTAAATAAGAAACCTGAGAACTATTTTTTCCATAAAATTTTTGAAATGCCCACAAGTGGCATTAAATGTTATTTGGCTATGTAAATGTAATCTTGAGTCTCTTTTGGCTGAAATGCTATCCAAGGACAAATGATGCCAATTTGCCTATATGTAGGTTCATTCCCTTACTCCCACTTTTTTCCCTTCAGGAACATGTACTTGAGATCATTCCAAAGGAGGCTTCTTTAAAGCAGCGCCAAACAGTCATGTTTCAAAAAAACGTGCTGCGTATTGCGTGTGTGTGTTTAAATATACTCCAAATTCTTCCTTCCATGGGACAGTACTCATAAATCATATTACTCTAGTTCACGGAAGACTTCCATAAGTGATAAGGCTTTGCTGTTCCACTCTGCTACCATGAAAAAAATAAATATATTTATTTTTTGATTCATGATTTACTTTAAAGTATTTTAAAGTATTTGTTAAGTGTCTACTATGTGCGTAAGAAATAAGACAGAGTCCCTGTTCTTAAGGAGTTTATGACCTTGTTGGAGAAACAGCAAGTAAACAGATTGCTAAAATGTAGTGAATGAATATGGTGACAGAAGCAAGAATAAGGTACTAAAAGACCCAGAAGAGAAGCAGCATTAGAGGATAAGGGATGTTCACTGTTCACTGAAAATATTTGAAACTACAGGAAGAACAAAACTTTAAATTATAATTTATCAACATATGTACAGATCAAAGTTAAATCCACCAATTAGCTACATAACCTGAGCAATTTCCTTATTTCCTACATTTTTGTTTTTAAAATAGGAATAATAATACTAATTACAAAAGATTGGGGTACATTTCACTTAGAAAAAGCTCAATAATTTTTGTTCCCAAATTTGTATATAAAGGTAGTAAAAATCGACTGTATATATGCTTAGATATCAAGGAAACAACCTAAACATTATGAGAACCCATGAAAAATAGACTGTTTTATTGATCATCTTAGTGATTTTGTATCATATTTATCTATGAAAATTTTGTCAATCACAGAAAAACACCAGGGATAATGATGAAAGTCAAGTCAATTTTTACACGAATGCTATTATTTTTAAACAAATCATGATGATATTCTCATATAGTCTGGGTTCTGTAAATCTAAAAAGTTACAGAATTAATAGTTTAATATCCACAATGCCTGCTTGATAAAATGGAGTCACTTTGTTAATTAATAAAATATTTGCTAATAGAAAAAAACCTTAAAATGTATGTAGTTTTAATAAAACATATAGAAAGTTTCCAGTCTTTGCAATCTTGAACTTTGTCTTAAAACACACACACAAGGATTTCACAGACATGCCTTGTCTAGGATCTATGACGTAGAGGAAGAGATGCAAAGTATATAGACAGGGAGCCTGCCCTCAAGGAAACTAATGTTTATGTGGTGGAGTGCTAAATGGCAGAAGATAGATGGTGGCCAGATAATTGGATATGGATTAAATATAGAACTAAACAGAAACAAGGTTGCTGGTTTTCCCAGGGAAATATTGTTAATTCCTGTTTCCATGCTTGCCTCCCTCTAATTCATTCTCCACACACTTGTCACATTGTTCTTTTAAAAATATTTATTATA
Organism: Lepilemur ruficaudatus; assembly: GCA_963574885.1. Taxonomy (NCBI): domain Eukaryota; kingdom Metazoa; phylum Chordata; class Mammalia; order Primates; family Lepilemuridae; genus Lepilemur; species Lepilemur ruficaudatus. The sequence continues at coordinate 34,809 of CAUYRT010013839.1, forward strand.
TCATGCACACTGCCTGCTAGACACTCTATGATGTCTTTCACTGAACCTGGGACAAAAACTAAAATAAGTGCTTTGGTCTATGAAACACTTCGTGATCTGGCCTGTCTCTCTGGTCTTATTTATCGACATTTTCCCTTCTTCACTGTGCTTGAGCTCCAGTAGCTCCTCATTCTTCACAGGTCAAAATCTATTCTGCCTCAGGCACTAACACTTGGCTACTTCCCCAGATTTTGCTTAATGTAACATTTAGTCTTCAACGTTTTCTTGTATAATTAAATAGTTTTTAACAATCTGACTTTTAATGGCTACATTGGAATGCATGACAAGTTTCTATCATTATAGAGGGGCATCTTTAGTTTCTGTCACTAAAAAAATTCTCTGTTTTTATGACAATTTTCTTTTTAATCACTTATTTTCCTTTACTCTCAACCTATGATTTGGGTAAGATTGTTTCTGCTCTGTCAGAGATGTTTCCTAGTTAGTTTAAACTAATCAAGGTATCCTGCTCTCTGGCCACAGAATTGATCAGGACAGGAAATCTGAACAAATTTGAGTCAATGAGTGAATGGCAGATACAGATATGTTGTCCCAGGGACCACCATATAAAAATCAAGAAGAACATTATCTAGGAGCAAAGAGAGGTTGAATTATTAATGGCAAACTTTGAATTCTGAGTTCATCCATTTCTGAAACTAGATCTACTTCTTTTTTTATTTAAATTTTCATAAAAATGCTGTAATTAATACTCAGCAAATCTTTGTCCTCATGTCTGCTTATTTCTTTAAGAAAATTACTAGAAATTGGGTTAATGATGAAAGTACAAGATTATTTTTTAAGTCTTTTGATAAATGGCCCTAAGCTCTTTTCAAGATAGTTGATAGTAATTTATATTCCCACCATCAGTGGACAGGTGCCATTCCCAACTCAAAAAAAAAAAAAATTCTTAAAGAAGAAAACAGAATCTTTACCTTGGACTTCTAAAGTAGTTACTTACAGGATGACTATAGGAAAATTTAAGTGGGAAACAATTTGTATCCTAATAAATGAGAAAAATAAAAAAAAATTGAACTTACTTGGGGACACATTAAATCTCAATGTTTTTGACATTAATAAAGTTTAGATGATTACAGATAGATGGAAATTAGTCCTAAATATAGGAAAATACAGAAGCAATTAAGAATATGTAACCTAGATACCTAACAGATGCAAGTAATTGGCCAACAGACAATTTCTCAAAAGCCAAACACAATTCTTGGAATGATCAATTTGTAGAATTTACTCATTTCTTATGAGCATTTAATTTTAGTTGACTACCCTGCATTATACTGACATAAAAATGCTATAAAGAATATTCAATTTGTCTGGGCCTATAGGCCTGTTTTAAAAACCAAATGAGAACCAGCCAATTAAAACTAAATAGTCTTAAGAAACAAGTAAACTTGGCAAATTGGGTTATTTGGATGATTGCCTGTTGTATTGACTTTTGACGAACTAGCTTTTGGCAAAATGACCTAGACACAGATCTAATGGGTCAGTTTTTATGAGGGGCTCACTAGGGAGTTATTCTTTATGTGCATAAATAACTAGATCCATAAACAAAAAAAATGAGCTTGAAGTAAAGAAGGACACATTTTAATTGGACATAAAGATAAATGTGTTAATTTTAAGGATGATAAAACATCGAAATAGGTTGATTTTCCGTATGCTTAGACATGCTGCAGTTATCTCTGAAGTTCCCTTCTAGGCCCATGAAAATAATGTCTCACTCAAACCAATCCAAAGAGAATGAGAAAGTCAAGTCAAAGACAGAGTGACAAAGAAAAAATAAAGGATCCAGGCATTTTCCTTGGGAGAAAGTGTTTGGAGGGATGAAACCAAGGGGAAGGCAGATGCTCACAAAGCACTGGCTGGGTAAAATAAGGGCACACTACAAACATGTTAAGCATTTCACAGATGAAAGAGGAGGTGTGGTGTGGAGACAGACATAAATATGATGCCCGTGACTGGTTCTCCAGAAGTAGAGATGGAATTGATATTCTTGTGCAAGTCATTTATTGAGAGAACTCTCTCAGGAAAAAGGAGTGATGGAATCCGGCTATGGGTTGGAGGAAGATAAGCATGGATTTGGTCTTAGTTGGAATCTAGCGTCAGCCTTTAACTTTGGGTCTGACCCAGGGACAGTCCTGGAATGTAAAAGTTCTTCCTTATCAGTTAGCTATTGACTGGAGGCTGCTGTGACATTCCAGGTAAAATGCCGTTCATTGTCTGAAAGGGATTCTCAACCACAGGGGCAGCTGTGAGCTATTAGCAGCCAATACAGGAGCTGGGCAGCATGTTCACTGTCCAAGTAAGGAGCATCTGGCCAGGGCACCGACAGCATCTAATAATGTATGTTTTACTAAATGTAAATGTAAATGTAGAGTACTAAGTGCATTCTTCTCTGGTCTCTCTCGCATCAGAAGTATTTGCTAAATACTCTTTTATAATGGTGACTTTTTAAATGCTGTATTAATGCTTCTCAAACATTTTCTTTGATATATCTCTAATGTCATGTCATAAGGGTGGGAGTGGATATTGTAATAGGCAAACTGCTCTCTGAACATTTTCTCAAGCATCTCTGACATTTTCTCAAAATTATCTATTTTAATCTCTAAAATTCAAATAAATTTCATCTTCTATTCCACATTTATCTGTGCTGATCTTGATGAGAAAATATTTATGTTATAGAAAAGTTAAAATATTTAACTTGCTACCAAGTATTTGATTAAAATGGATGTTTTGGGAGAATACCTCAGATTTGTTCTGTGGCTTATTCTTGGCACCCTGAGGATATGTGTAGCTGTTTGTGACACACAAAGTAGGGTCATCAGCCATCCCTACCTCTTATCACATTGACTACCACACTAGAAAAAAAAAATTTCCCTGGGGCCATGGTGTTTTACTGTGAAAATAGAATAAAAACTTAGCAAACAAAACAATCCTTTCTAATTTAACGAAAAATTTATTTTTTATTGTTTTGTTTGTATGAGTTATAGGCAACTTAAAAAATAGTTCTTGTGACTCAAGGTAAAAGATGTGTGAGTTACATATGCTTTATGAGGCTCCAAGGCTCAAAACTAGTGTGAGTTAAATACAACTCACATTGTAGTTAATGTGTTAAATACTAGGTAGTTGGCACTCTGGGGGAGTTAGTTTTCTATGGACATTTTTGTGGTTACTAAGTTACAAGGGCATAATGAAGACAATACTGACCTTATTTCTATTGCTGTTCATCAAATCATGGTGTTTTTCATCAGTAGATGCATCTAGCATACTCAAGATTTCTTAGATAAATATATTCTTTTCCCTGTATGTCTTACACTTGTGTCATTTTCTCCATCGAAGTATATTTAGATTTATATGGTTTTTATCCTTAAAACAACCTGTGATTGTCCGTTTGAACTTCCCTCTGACAAATGCAGTGGGAGCACAGAAAGATTGTAAGCAGTCCTGTTTACTTTGTGGAATGGCACATGAGCTGAGTTAGACCACAAAGTTCTGGCCTAGATTTGAAGACTGGCAAGAATATTAATTCTGACTGGCATCTGTAGTGTTCATTTGAGTTTATCACCAAAATAGCAAACAAGTAGTGCAAAGATCTCATGAAATGAGAATACAAATAATTGACTGAAAACAGCTCTGCAAAGACACTCTGTGTTTTATAAGGGGGCATTCCCACATTTTAGGAGTCAGGGCAGCCTGTACGTATTGAGAATCCTGCCTAGTGATAATAGCCAAGAAATAAGCATGTTTCCTCCAGTAGCCTGGGTCATGGGCCATCTTGGCACTTGGCTCTCTTCCTACCCATAGGAGAGGCAATTTTTTCTGTGCTTCAGACACTGATATATTTCTACTGCTGTCAGGCCTACCGTGGGATTACTACACATAGGCAGCTTAATTGTTAGAGATCCTTGGGTGAGCAGGCTCATTATGGGTCCAAAATATATGAACTATATAAATTCAACCTATTTCTAGGTCAAAAAAATCCAACTATATAGGAGTATTCTAAATTGCATGTTAAAGTTTGATTCCAACTGACAAGAAGACTGGTCTATCAATTTATTAATTTCACAAAAATTGACCAAAGGCTAAATAATCAGTATAAACCAGTCAATACACTTAGATTCAGTAGCCACTAAATAGGAACAGAGCTCCCCAGATACCAGTAAAGCATTTTATGTGGTACATGGTAAGCAATTGCTGCAAGTATGTTGGATGAATTATTATATTTTTTGTGCAATTTTACTTTGGAAAAAAGTGTTCAAATTTATTTTTATAAAGAAAATAATATATGTCCCCAAACTTGCCTACAAGAAGTGAGGAGTTTTTGTACTTTTAGTCTACCAGCAATTATCAGACAGTTATTGTCAGGAACTCCCCGCTACCAACCAAGAGTCCTGTAATTCTCATCCCTTAGAGCCCAGGATGAAACCTTCTTTCTCAAAATACACCTCTCCTCTGTTTTCTTTTCCTCTGTCTCTTCCTCTCCCTATCTCTGTCTCTCTCTCAAATACTCACATACATATCTTATTGGGAAATTATATTTAGATCTCTAGTTAATCCAGATGGTTTTGGACAACAATCCTATTTTATAGAATTTCTATAGCTCACCAAAATTTTAACAACTACAAATCTGACTGTATTGCGTGTGTATCTATGCATTTATTCCTTTATCAGTGATCCTTTATTCTTGATATCATTTAGAATTAGGTCAATAATTGTGTACCAGGCTGGGCATAGTGGCTCATGCCTATAATCCCAGGGCTTTAAGACACCAAGGTGGGGAGGATCCCTTGAGGCCAGGTTCAAGGTCAGCCTGGGCAATATAGCAAGACCCTGTCTCTGCAAAAAATAAAACAATTAGCCCAGTATGGTGGCATGTGCCTGTAGTCCTAGCTACCCAGGAGGCTGAGGTGGGGGGATCCAGGAGTTCGAGGTTATAATGAACTATGATCATACCACTGCATTCCAGCCTGGGCAACAGAGGAAGACTCTTGTCTCTTAAAAAAAAAAAAAAAGAAAAAAGTTGTGTATAATGTACATTTTTGTCTGTTAACTAAGATAATTCATTCATCTTTTGCATTTTAATTGTTTATTTTTTTAGGAGCAGGAAGTTGTTATATACCCATTTAATACTGGAAAATTAATCAAACTAATATAAGATATTATGGATTCCCTTTAGAGGGTAAAACATAAAAATTCAAAATAACAAATTCAATTCAGTTATGTTATCCTTTAAAATTAATTGTACCTATGCAGCATGAAATGAATTATTCTATAGGTAAATAATTTATAACTTTATTCCCTAAACATATTTTAATAGATACTAAAAGATTAATAATGAATTTGATAACCATGGCCCCTTAAGTGTATTGTTTGAGGAGATGAAATGACTATTCCTAGCATTATTTCACTAGACTAATTGATTTTATTAATAGCAAAATTATCTGAAAAAAATTTTTAATTGTGCCAAATTTAGTCATTTAGTAAAGAAAGTAATAGTCAGTAGAAAAATGAATTTTTATTTCTCAAAATGCTGAATATAACCATGTTCATATGTGTGTTTTGGGAAACAGCCCAGTTTGGACTACTTTATTCTGTGGCCTAGAGAGTAATTTAGTAGCAGTACTGTAAGAGTTTGCTTACCACATTAAAACACAGAGAGTAGTCAAGCAGAGGTTCCTCGTAATGATCAGGTTTGATAATTCACAATCATATTCTTCCTGAACATTTTGAGCTTTGATCTTTTCAAGATCTTTCCCCAACCTTGAGAATCATTGTATTGAGGATTTGAGCTTAAATGATCCATTAATAACTTTCTGGCCAATGCTATTGAAATACAACACTCTTGTATCTTCACTTACACTCATCTCCATACAATGTTTGTAGTTTTAGTGTTATAATAGTTAAAGCCATTTTGAGTACTGTTTTTCTTTAAATACAGGTATTAGTCAAGATTCTTGCTAGCAAATGAATGAAATCCAGTCCAGTGGCTTAAGTGGAAAAAAGGAGACTTTATTGGCAGTGATAACTAAACCATGATAAAGAATGCAATAGCTGAAACCAGTCTCAGTCTCAGATTCCCTACCTCTATCCTTTTCTGTTTCTAGCTGTACAACCTCTTCAGTCTCTCACACTATAGTGGATCCGTGTTTGTCATTTCACCAGTACTCATGTCACCTTCATCCAGATTTACCTGAAGATCTGTGTGGTTCTGGAGATGCTGACTCTATCCCTGACAATAAGATTCAAAGTCATACACTTGAAACACAGGGAGCCTGAGATAGCCTAGCCTATTGCCACATTGGCCTTTTATACATAACACTGGTTTTCCTTTTATTATTGAGATAAAATTCATATACCACAAAATTCACCTTCTAAGGTGTACAATTCAGTGCTTTTTAGTATATCACAAAATTATACCACCATTACTATTATCTAAACCCCAAAGAAACATTTTACACATTAGCAGTCATTTTCATTTCCCCACCTCCCCTTTCTTCATTCCCTGAAAATCAGTAATCTACTTTCTGTGTCTATGGATTTGCCTATTCTGGACCTTTCATACAAATAGGAATAATACAATATGTGATTTTTTTGTCTGGCTTCTTTAACTTAATATAATGTTTTAATGATTCATCCATGTAGTAACATGCAGCAATATTTCATTTCTATAATTATATGTCTAAATAATAGTTCCATTGTATGGATATACCACTACTGTTTAATCATTATCCATACTTTTATTCATCAATTTATGATGGCTTTCTTTTGTTTGTAGTTGTTTCTACTGTTTGACAATTATAAATAATGCTACTGTGAATATTTGTGTACACATTTTTGAGTGAATATGTTTTCATTTTTCTCGGGTATATACAAAGGAGTCAAATTGCTAGATCATATAGTAACTCTGTTTAACTTTTTAAAGAACTGCCAGAATGTTTTCCAATCTGATGCACTATTTTACATCCCCACCGGCAATGTATGAAGGTTCCAATTTCTTCACATTCTCACCAGCATCTCTTATCAACCATCTTTTTTATTCTAGCTATCCTAGTGGGTTTGAAGTGATAGTTCATTGTGATTTTGGTTTGCATTTTCCTGTGGCTAATGATGTTGAGCTTTTTTTTTTTTTCCATATGCTTATCAGCCATTGTATGTATTCTTTGGAGAAATGTCTGTTCTTATTTTATGTCCCTTTTTTGGTTGGGTTATTTTTCTTTTCTTTATTAAGTTGTAAGGGTGCTTTGTGTACTGTGGAGACTAGTCTATTATCAGATAGATGATTTGCAAATATTGTTTTCCCATTCATTCATTATCTTTCACTTTCTTCATAGTGTTCTTTGAAGCACAAAAGTTTTTAATTTTCATAAAACCCAATTTATTTTTTCTTTTGTTGCTTGTGCTTTTGGTGTCATATCTAAGAAATCAGTGCCTAATTCAAGGTTACCAAAATGTATGGCTATTTTCTTCCAAGTTTTATAGGTTTAGCTTTTATATTTATGTTTGTGATCCATTTTGAGTTAATTTTTGCATATGCTGTGAGGAGCCCAATTTTATCCTTTATCATGTGCATATCCAGTTTTCCCAACACCATTGTTGAAAGACCGTTCTTTTCCCATTGAATTCCTTTGTACTCTTGTCCAAAATGACTTATCCATAAATGTGAGAGATTGTTTTGCTTCTCAATTCTCTTCCACTGATCTATATATCTATCCTTATGCTAGTACTACATAATTTTGATAGCTTTGTAGTAAGTTTGGAAATTGTGATAAGTTTGGAAAATATGATTTCTCAAATTGTGTTCTCCTTTTTCAAGATTGAGCTATTCTGTGTCCCTTGCCTTTCCATCTAAATTTTAGGATCCACTTGTCAATTTCTGTAAGAAAAATCATCTGGGATTTTGATGGGAATGGCATTAAATCTATAGATCAATTTCATTACGATAGCTATCTTAACAATATTAATTACTCCAATCCATGAAGATGGGAAGTCTTTCTATTTTTTTAGTTCTTCTTTACTTTCTTACAATGATTATTGTAGTTTCCAGTGCACAAGTCTTACACAACTTTTGTTAAATTTATTCCTAATTTTTTTTCCTTTTGATGCTATTGTAAATAATGTTTTTCTTACTTTCATTTTTGGATTATTCATTATAATGTAATAAAATTGATTTTTACATTTTTATCTTATATTCTCCTACTGTTCTGAATTCATTTATTTGTTCTAATAGTTTTTATTTTATTGTGGATTCCTTGGGATTTTCTGTATATCATTGTATCTCATCTATAAACAGAGTTAATTTACATCTTCTTTTCCAATCCAGATTCCTTTTATTTTTTCTTTTTCCCTACTTGCCATGACTAGCACCTCCAGAAATGTTCAACAGAGGCAGTAAAAAAGTAGTCATCTTTGTCTTGTTCCTGACATTAGGGGAAAGGCTTTAGTCTTTTGCCATTAAGTAGAATGTTAGCTGTGGACTTTTAGTAGATGCTTTTCATGGAATTGAGGGAGTAAGTTTATTAAATATTTTTTCGTGAAAGAGTGTTGTATTTTGTCTAATTATTTTCTTCTATGTCTATTGAGATAATCATATGGGTTTTTGTTTTATTATATTAATGTGCTTTATTATATTAATATAGAATATTACATTGATATGTTTCCTTATTTTAAATAATTATTGGATTCCTGGGATAAATTGCACTTGGTCATGGTATATAATCTTTTGTATATGTTGTTGCATTCAGATTGCTAATGTTTTGCCATAGATTTTGCATCTATATTCATAAGGAATATAGGTCTGCAGTTTTCTTTTCTTGTGATACTTTCATCTGGTTTTGGTATCAGAGTAACACTGGTCTTACAGATTGAGCCGGGAAATGTTCCCTCCTCTTCCATTTTTTGATGAGTTTGTGAAGGTTTTGATGTTGATTGTTCTTTAAGTGTTTAGCAGAATTCATTAGTGAAGCTTTCTAGTCTTGAGCTTTACTTTGTGGGATGTTTTTGGATTATTGAAAGGGTTATAAGAAAATACAATAAACAATTATGTGTCAATATATTAAATAACCTAGATGAAATAGGCATGCTGGAAACATGCAAACTGCCAAAACTCAAGATAAAATAGAAAATCTGAATGGATCTAAAACAAGTAAAGAGGTTGAAATAATAATCAAATTCACTTATATGTGGGAGCTAAAGAATTTGATCACATGGGGGTAGAGAATGGAAAGATAGATAACAGAGATTGGGAAGAGTGAGTGGGGATAAAGGGTACAAACATAGTCAGAAGGAATAAATTCAATGTTTCATAGTAGAGTATGATGACTATAGTTAAACAAAAATGTATTGTACTTGGGTGATGGACACCCTAAATATCCTGATTTGATCACTACACATTATATACATGTAACAAAATTTCACATGTGCCCCATGAATCTGTACAAATAAAATCAGGTATCACAAGAAAACTGCAGACCTATATCCTTTATGAATATAGATGCAAAACCCATGATAATACAGAAAAAAGCATTTATTTATTTGGTTCTTTTTTATAGTTTTTATTTGTTTATTCATATTCTCAATTTGTTGAGACATTGTTTTCATATTTCCCTTCAGTGCTTTAGACATGATTTTCTTTAATTCCCTTAGCATGTTTAAAATAAATGATTTAAAATATGTTTTTAGTGGGTCTAATGTCTTGGCTTCCTCAAGTACAGTTTCCTTTGACTTGTCAATTATTTTTCTTGTGTATGAGTCATACTTGTTTCTTTGCATGTCTCATAATTTTGTTTGAAAACTAGGCATTTGAAATAATGAAACGTGCCAACTTTGGAAAATAGATTCTCTTCTGTCAATAGGATTAGCTGTTTCTGCTTGTTGTTGTTTTGGCTGTTTGTTGTTGTTGTCTAATGGCTTTCCTGAACTAACTCTCTGAAGCCTGTATTTTTTATTGTATATGGCCTTTGAAGTCTCTGTATTTTTATTTTAATGGTGAGCTATTAATTGGACAGAGATTTCTTTAAATGCCTTGAATCAATGTCTCCAGTTTTCTGAGTGGCTGTGTATGCATGTTGGCACACCTCTTCAATGCGCAGGCAGGCAGTTTACCACTCTGCCTTCACCCTTCGTTTCCTGCTCTTGCAAAGTCTCAAGGTCAGCCAGAGGTGGTAGTTAGAGCTTTCTTTATCATGGACACAGCCTTGATGTGCATGCAGCCCTGTGCACCAGAGCCTTCTAGATTCTCAAGAATAGGTTGGAGCTTTTCAAATTTCCCTTTACATATCTTATTCCCAAACTTTTTCTTTTAAGTTCTTTGATAGCCTTGTTATTTGCCCCAATTGTTATTGCCATGTAAGGCAACTGCAATGTTAAATAACTGCTGATGATTATTTTCAACAAATGACCCCAGGAAATAGATCAGGGCTGAGTGAGCTCTGATTCAGGTCAAATAAAGGTGAGCTTTGAAGTGGGATTTCTTGTAGAACTTCCAGATGGGTCAAATAATGACAGTTACCTGGGAATGGGACTTTGAAGGAGCTCTAGTACCATTCTTCCCCTTCTGTGGCTGCCAGGCTGCTGGTTTTCAAGGCTATTGCAGAGCTAAGAAGAAAGGGATGAGAATGGCACAAGTTAAAATGCCATAGGCTCAGTGTTGTTGCTGAGATCCAGAAATTTTTCTTGAATGACACTCCTCAGATTGTTGCAAGCCTTTGGTTAATTTCCACAGTTCTAAAAAAAATTGATTTAAGAAAGTTTTGATAGTATTCTTATTGCTTTTATTGAGTAGAGAATATTTGGAGGTTCTTACTCTGCCCTTCCCACTAATGTCACCTCTCATCTGCCACCTTTATGTATGAGAAGTCGAGCTTTTTTCCCTCTGACTTGCAAACAGGAGCATCTTAACTGATACCTTCCTCTACTCAGTATCATCCATGGCTCTCTGTTCTAACCTCAGATTTCTTTTTGAAGAGCTAGCTTCAAATTCAGAAAACCCTGGGATAAATTTGATCGGGAGAACCTGAGTCATCTACTTATGTCCTATACAATTACTAGAGTAAGAGAGTGTAGCCCTTTCATTGTCCCAGTTGAGTGGTCAGATGAAAATAAGAATAGAACTGTGTCTGGAGACCTCTACCTGGGCCACGTGGTTAGAATCAGGGAGAAGCAGTTTTCCTAAAGGACAGTGTTATTGTTCTGAACAGACAGAATAATCAAGGCTCACAAAATGAAGTTCATCATTCTTAAAAAGGAATTATGATGTTCTGGTAATTTATAACATGACAAAATCAGGAGAGAAGCTGTACGGTGTCTTCATTCTGCTTTGATTTCTTCCTTGTTCTGTACTCTGTGATTGTTATTATAACAAGCTTTATAACTCCAAACTCTATGCAAAAACTTTATGATTATAACTTATCTGTAGCAACATTGAAGGGCTTTGGTGTAAAGGCTTCTGGTGGGAGAAGGAAATACTAAAGAAAAAAGGGAATATCATTCTACGCATCAGGAAATGTAGACCATGATTTTTCATGGATAATAGAAATAATGATACAGGATATGCTGCCAACTGTCTAGCATACTACATGTATTCAAAAATATTAAGCAATCAAGTAGGATTTTTTTGTTTAGAAATTTTGATAAAACTATTCATGATTGCATTTTAATTAAGTTATTATGTTGCTTTTGAATGTTATCATGATTTCATTGTTTAGATGGTTGATGCATTTTTCGTTTATTTTGCTTTTAGGAAAAGCTATTTTCACCCAATGAATTGGTTTTGATGAAAATGGCTTTGAGAAGTAATTGTCTAAGTTAGAGTCTTATAGATAATCATACATCAGTCTTTTAAATTTTAATGAAGGCTTTATTTCAGTCCATTCTCTTAGCTCAAAATGTTATACACAATTTAGACCATAGTGCTATTAATTAAAATAGTGCAATATTCTTGGTACCAATTATGATTGGGAAAATATTCTAAACTAACTAGAAAGGGAGATATCTGTTGTCCTTTGTGATCTGATCCTATTTAAATTAAGGGCATAATTTAGATGGCTAGATTTCTAATAAGAATCATTCCGGTCTCCTTTTCCTATGTAGAAATAAATATTTAATGACTTTCAGACTGTCAGAAATTCAATCTCATTACATATCCTGTCTTTTGGAGCCATTGCCAGTACAATCTCAGGAGCTGCAAATAACAGGGGATTGATAATGAAAGTGAGATATGAGCTATAGCTATTTGCTGTGTATTTAGCCTCCCTTCTAGCTAAAAGATACCAGCAGAGAGACACGAGGCTGTTCCATGCTAAGCCCTTCATAATTGTTTGGCCGAACAAACTTTTAGATTCTTAGACTTTCAGAGATGGACATGGTCTTGTCATCTGTTCCCTTACTTATTTGATATAAGACTCACTCCAAATGATCTTAAATTTTTATTGTTTCTCTTCTGAATATATTCAATGACTGAAAACCACACTTCCTTGTAATACAATCCAATCCAAATTGCACATGCCTGTTAGAAACTTCTTCATTGTATAAATTGCAATTTGACCTGTTAAAAGTTCAAACTTTGCACTTAGTTTTGCCCCAAGTGGGTGGGGAAAATTGAAAAGCTTACAATCTCTGACTACTAAGAAGCATCATACTAGGTTACACAGAAAGACTGTAGTTTAGATATTTTTGTTGAGTTGATAATTTATAATATTAGAAGAGTGATACAGATATTGCTTCTGTGCTCCACTGACATATTTGAAAGTTTCTCATTGTTATAAATATGATGTGAAAATGTAGGCTAAGTGGTAAAATTAATCCATACCAGCTGATAATGCATTTCTGTTAATTTGGAGTTTCAATACAACAAGTTCTTTCCTTGGCCCTGTCCCATTCTACATTTTTGTCAATATTTTGCATTAGAATGAAGAAAGGATATATTTATCAGTATGCAGATGGCATGATGCAGAGAAGAGGCGCTTTTACATATAGTGACTAACAAAATCAGAATCGAAAAGATCATGCATGGCACATTAGATGTACAGGTTAATTAATCATATACAATTTTAACAAGGATAGACTTAAAGTCTTTTTCAAGTAATCATTGGAAATCTATAGCTTAGAAGCACAATATGAGGAAAACCTAGAAATTTTAATTGACTGAAGGCATATGAGTGATCTCATATAAAGGAGCTAACAAATTAAAGCCCACTGTCTGTTTTGGTAAACAAAATTGTATTGAAACATAGCCATGCTTACTCATTTTACTCCTTTACATCTCGCCTAAGGCTGCTTTCATGCACCAGAAGAACTGCATATTGCAACTGAAATTTATGGGCCAAAAATTTTAAAATATTCACCATCTGGCCATTTATAGAAAGATTGTGTTGACCGTTCATCTAATACAAACAATTTTTGTTAATATATATAGACGGCCCACAATATGGAGATAATAGCCCCCAATGTTTTCTTCACTACTACCTAGTTTCATCTTTATTAACAGTTTAAGTTCTGGGCTCCACATTTTGCCAGTAATATTAACAACTATCTGGAAAAGAGTGATAGAAAGATAAAAGGGCTGCAATAGAGCTATGCTACATGAAGAACAGTTTAAGAAACTGGGAATGATTCAGCTGGAGGAGAGAAGATTCATGGAAAACAAGATAGCTATATTTGTGGTTTCCAATATGTGAAAGATAATTGTGTATAAGAGTTATTTGCTATATTCTGAAGCTTTAGAGGGCAGACCTAGGAAAAATGTGTTCATGAAATATATAGAGTTAGTAGTTAGCATATTAAAGAACAATCTCCTGATTAAAATTGTCCAAAAATAAAGTCTACTGCCTTGGGGTGGAGTTTTTTCACATTATTAGAAAGAATTGAGACAATAAGGAGTCTACTTCTTTGAATATGTAGACATTGTCTTAGGCACAAGGAAAAACACACTTTCCAATGGCTTTTTGGGTCCCTGTAAATACTCAGCCTGTGCTATTTTGTGTCTGTTGTTGACCACAACTCATCTAGACTTCATTTTGTCCTGACTAGTTTCCAGCTTTGATTCAATCTTTTCCCACTCCTAGACCTGCCCAGTTTTGCAGCAATACCCTATGATACAAGCACCAAGCACAAGTTCTAATTACCCAGTCCTAGTATCTATCTACAAGACTTTGCTCATAGGAATGATCATAATTTCTGGTTTCAGGCTGAATAGTGGCAGCCTAGCTCTAATCCAAGCCTTGAGATCATGCTCATTCATGCAACAAACATCCACTGATCACCTACTATCTACCAGGCATTATTTTAGGACCCAGGATATAATAACATTTATTATTTATAAATGATCCTAATCTGGGCAGGATACTGAATAAGCCACTTATTCTTGTCCATTTCTTATATAAGAAGAATAATAGTCATATATTCTACCACTTTATGCTGCTTACAGATATTCATTGCATTTAACAAACACCTAATGTTGCATACTACTTGCTATGTACTGTTCTAAGCACTTTACAAATATTTGATCATTTAATCCTAATAACATGTCCACAAGATAGGCTTTATTACTTTCCCATTTTACTGATGAGAAAATAGAGGCCAAAAGAAATTAAATAATTTGACAAAGGCACAAAAAATTGCCACAGCCAAGATTCAAACACAGGTGGTCTAGCTCTAGACCTCAGATGCTAGATTGAGTGAAGGTTCTATTAGCTTAGGTAAAGGTGTTTCCCTTTCCCTTTTCTCTTTTCCCAGATCTTCCTTATAATGCCAAGAAAGTTCTTTCAGTGGAAGCCATCCCAGGAGAGGCTGAGCCTGAAAACTACATCCATCTTTTGAGTTCCAGCGGCTATTTGTCAGATAAGTCTTGATGGAACTTAGCATAACCATAAAATGGTAACTCAGAACTCTGCTTAACTTCACCATATTGACTGAGTTAGAGAAATAGAGGAGGAGGAAGAAGAAGCAAACCAGGATGGGAGAGAAAACTTAATTGCGAATTTTATAGAAAGAACAACTACATACCACCCACCAAAAAATATTCTTTAGTCGCTTTTAGAAAACATATTACTCATGCATGAAGTTAAACCTATCAAGTTGCTTCCATTATGAGATAATGTGGATTGTTGATTTTTCATGCTTGTATTATGCCTAATTCCTGGGCTTTTAGTTCTTGGAACTGCAACTGCTTCTTTGCTAATCCATGCACTTTGCTGGGAGCAAAGCAGAATTAATCTATGCAGAGAGATTTATTAAAAGGTAGCTTGCATACTTAAGCATCACTCTTAAGTTTGTACTTGTCCACAGGACTATTTCCTTCTAGGTATTGCTTAAGCCTTTGGTCCAATCTCGTATACAGACCTCTGTGTTGTTGGTTTGTGGTATGGTTTCCTAATCTACCAGTTTTCTTCTCTCCCTTTACAGTGTAAAAATCATCACACTAGACCAGGTAGAAATTTCAGAGAAGTCATTCCCTATTCATAGCTAATTATACCACTCTGACATTTTACACAGTAAAATAAAAATTTATAGTTTTTACCTAGTAGAAATATATTATAAGCCTCTTCCTTTTTTCCTCCCTCTGCTCCTTCCTTCCTTTAGCATATATCACCAGTCCAACTCGTGTCAGGCATAGTGCTAGGTTCTAGAACACAACAAAGAATACACCACCTGCTCCTCCATGAGCTCATACCCCAGAGGGGAATCTCAAAATAGATAATAATAAATACTGTAATAAAGATATGTACTAAATACTATTCTGTTGTGAAACCTAGAGGAGGGGTATCATTTATTATTTATTCAGTAAATAGTTAACATATGTCCACTAGAGATTAGACATTGTGCTAGAGGTTGGTAGAAGGTGAGAAAGCAGCAGACAACTTTTTAGTGAGTTTTGCTGTGGGAAACAACAATTTAATGGGGTTCTAGGGAGGGTTAAATTGGATGGTAATAAGACAGGTTTATGGAATGATGGGAAAGACCCAAAAGAGGGAGAAAAATTGATGATGCAAAATAATAAGATAATCGAAGGATTGGAGTCCTTGAAAAGGCTAAAGAAGGATTGATCTAGGTGATAAGTGGAAGTGCTGATTACGATGGGGCAGGAACTGTTCCTTGATCATACTGGGAGAGAAGATAGATTATGTGGCCCCTGATCTAGATAGAGAGGGGTTGTTGTGAAAAGATAAAGCAGTTGTCAGCTGAATGCTTCTTTTTTATGTATTTGGTAAGTTCCTCACCTGCTAGTGAGGATGAGAGGGATGTTGGATATCTTGAGGTGCACAAAGAAGGAAAGAAGCAGTTGTTTTAGAGAGTAAAAGAGAGAGTTTACTAGTTAGGTAACCTGTCTCACAGTTCTAAGTACCCATTTAAGATTTTGGTCTTAAATTTGAAGGTAATAGAGCTGAAATGAAAAAAATTTTCCCTAAGCATGTCTTTCTTTTTAATAAGTGCAAGTTGTTGGGTAAGCAAATAATTGGATTGAATTCCTGTAGGTTTTTCCAAAGTGAGTACATCAGAAAGAGGGGTAAGCAAGGATGTTTCGATGGACGTAGTTATAGTGGTAGGTCATGAAATATAAACTAAATGAGACGGAAAGTGAAACATAATGAACAATTTAAAAGATACTTGTTGCCTTCTTTTGTTCATTGGGCTTGAACTCTTGCCTGTATTAGGTGGGTAGGATACGCTTTATTCAAGGGTATGTTTAACAACATATGAAGGAGTTCTTAAATTCAGATTTTTTTTAAATAGCAAAATGAGAATGACTAAATAGAAACTCTTTAATTAGACCTGTATTTCATTATGTAGCATACAATGAACATGAATGGCATAAAACGTGTTCTGATCTGCCTCTAAATCTTTCTGAATCTAACTGACATTGAACTTCAACCACTGAAGTTAAAGGGATAGATATGAGATAGCATAGCGTCCACTATGCATCCTAATTTGTTGCTACATGGGGTGTAAGATGGTGACTTCTTGCTTTAAAGACCTTATTAGTCATTATAGAATGCTCATATCCTCTGCACAATAACTTGGAAATGACTGTGAGGTGCTGTAGCTCTCTGTGTCTCTGACTCCTATATGCATCCATGCTCTCTTTGGTCCAAGTATTTGTTCTGCAGATGTCCTTCTTCTGTTCTTTATGGTACATTGAGAAAACTCCAAGAATCTTCAGTTGCACTATGACACATCTTCCAGACAAAACAGTCTAGAATAGACATTGGTAAACTATGACTCATGTGCTAAATAAATCTGCTCTGCCCCCTGCTTTCTAAAGAAGATGTTGTTGGAAAACAACCATGCTCATTCATTCATCTGTTGACTATGGCAGAGGTGAGTAGTTGTGATAAAGATCATATGATTTGCAAATCCTAAATGATTTACTATCTGGCTCTTAACAGAAAACATTTGCTGACCTCTACTCTAGAATAACATTGTGTATATGCATCAGGTCTAATACTGGAAATCTCCATTAGTCCCTCTTCAGAGGTGACTAAGTGTACAGTCAAAGTGGCAGGGCCCCATGGACTTTTCTAACTCATTCTACATGCCCCCAGTCCCCGTCACTGCTGCAACTATCTTACCATCAGGCCAAGGGTTGCTGGAATGACTCCTGTCCACTCTCTGGCTGTCCCAATAGTTCTTACCCCAATAGGGACTAAATCTGCAAGTAGCATGTAACACTGTTTCAATAGATTTGAGAGATGACACAGATTTCGTTATTCTTAAATTTTTAATCTTTTGTGTTTTCCTATTTGGAGGTAGGGAGATGTGAAGAAGATTACTTCTGCTAATTTCCTTCAGTAAGTGACAGTTTAGATTAAACAAGCAAGAATTTTTGCTCTTTACTGAAATGCAAAGTTACCATCTCTTTGTCCTGCTGGATTGATTATTCATGCATCATAATGTGAATGGAGTTTCAGGAATAGGATGTTTATTCTCACAATAGGTCTAATTCTAAGTGAAAGCACTGATTGAAAAATCAGAAGAATTTTGTCTTTAAGAGTTCATGTTAATGCATGCATTCATTCATCTGAATTTTGATGAACTGTGTTTTGCTATGGAAATTCTTATCACAATGGCCTCACTCTAAATTGTGCTTTGCTTGTAGCTTTGATTTAAAATTTACTTCATATTGTTTGCCAGCTCTTGTTTAAGCTAGATAATAGAAAGAAAATGTTTTAAACAATGTCACATCCAGAAGGTGATTTCTGTGAACTTCAAATGTAGGTTTTAATCCTTCTTCCAGGTTAGCCACAGACTCAGGCTGCTTAACAACACTGGGGCTTTTCAGACACATTAAGGATTCTGGACAGGTTTCACTCCAGACACCCTTGTGCTCCTTGCCATTCTAATAGTTGCATTTTGTCTCTGGATGGAATCTTCTCACATTACATTTAGGGGAAGTGATTTGTTTCCAGGCTACAGCTTCCCAAAAGCTGTGATCACATGGGTTAACTGAAATTAATTTCCCAATGCATCCTGTTCTGCAGTCTATGGTGAAGGAAGGCAGATCCTGTTTAGTTTTTCTATCTTGTGTCCCCTTGCATTTTCATCAAGTTTTTATTGTGCTGGAAAAGATTAGAAAAATGGGAATTGGGGTCACGAGAAGGAAGGGAAAATAGATTGCAGGGCAGGGCTTTTTTCTTTTCTAAAATTTAGCCATGAGAGAGATAAAGAAAGCTAAATCAAAATTCACCAGGGTTTTAGGACTGCAGAGTGAGGATTCAGGCAACATATTCTTTTAGGCTTTGCTATTCCCACACATATGCTGAATTAAAGACATAAAGCAGAGACAGAAAGATGTTCGATAAACATAAAGACACTCATGGAGGTTTCTTCTCTTTTAGAGGGAAATTGATACATTACACCTTAAAAAAGTCATGTTTTCTTTTCTTTTTTTGGTATGTTTATTATAACTTAAATATCTAAAATATTCATGTAGGTTTCTCTACCCTTCTTGGCCAAAACAAGAACCTGCTTGGCAGTACACATGTAGAAAGAAAGATTCACTTTATAAAATCTGGGTCAGAAAACATTTCTCATAATTGGCAAGACTGGTATAGTTTAAAATTTTACTGTTTTAAGATAGTTGTACCTTTTTGATGAAAAGTTTAGGGTTATGTAATTAATTTATTTATTTTAGTTCCTAAGATGAAAAGCCTCTATTCTAATTCACAAATTTTATTTGCTTAAATTAATCATGGTTTTGGCAATAAAAATCTACATTTGTGGGAAGAGTTCTATAGCATAAATAGTAATTCACCTTAGATTAGGAAGCCAAAGCCCCAGTGAGGCAGGAAGGGAAGAGCTCTTACTTAAAGCTTATTTTAGTTAGTGAAAATATCAGAAAATGACATCCAGATTCTGGGTTCTCTAAACTTAAGATTGTCTACCCTGCGCTTTTGTTTATTTTAATACCTAGAGAGATTACAATCATAGAAAAGAGTAATGTGATTCTTAGCAGGCTATTGCTAATGTTATAGCTATAATTACAAATTAATGTGATTATAGTCTACCGACATCTATCAGTCATTAATATATTCAGTCATTCAATAATTATTGAGTGTCTAGTCTATGCCAGGTATGGAGCTACTTAATAGGGAGAAACATTGGAACAAAATGCCCTGCCCATCCTTTATCCTTAGTAAGTGTAGAGTCTTTTCCTATAAAGCTGGTGAACTAATCAGGAGACCAAAATAGCAGTCAATGTATTTTAGTTCTCAAAATTTCAAATCCAGCAATTAGGCAATAATTTCCTCCAAATAAACTGAGTTTTGCAAATGGCATTATAATAGATCTAGATGTAGAAAAAAGTGTAGTGATTAATGGTATGGCAATTTAATTTTTATTGTGTGCTGAGGAGTTGTTGGAATATTAAGTGTAAAATATAAGCAGGTATTATAAATGTATAAAAGATTACTAAAGGAGAAAGGTCAATAAACTTGTTGAATTTAAGAGTTCATATAATTCTTCTGTTACCCTGAGAGCTCAACATTCCCAAGAACAGCAGGCTTTTGTGGGATGATGAGAAAACCACTAGACTTGGGGACACAGGTGTTGATCTAAGAACTGACTTTTTCATTTACCTGCTAGGAGACTTGGGATGTGCAAGGTCACATTATTTTGAATATGAGTTTTGGGATTTTTGAGAATTTTAATGGTCAAAATATCTACTAAGTTACAGGAGAACAAGGTGAGATGCAATAAGTGAAAACACTTTGTAAACCTTAAAATTAAAGGGATTGTTGATATTAATAGACAACAAGTTTGAGAATATCATATAAATATGAGCATCTTTTTTATTTGCACAATCTTTTACAGTGTACAAATGATCCTCTTTAATGTTTTTCCATTTTCTCTTTTCCTCTAATGCTTGGTTAATTGCCTTAATTGAAATCGGCTACCTGCCCCCTTCCTTCTCCATTTCTCATTTTATTTATATATCAAAATTTGATATTAATGATGACTGATAAACAATCACAAGGTTACTAGTGAAAGTAAAATCATAACTTAATTTGAATTTTGATGCAATGGAGATCCCATATCCTAGAATCTTTGAAGATATTTCTTCTTAATTTTCTCATATTTGAGTCTAATTACAACCTGCATTGCCATGTACATTGTATTTTCAAAATGAATTGAAAATTCTATTTGCCCTTGATTGCGAACTTTCCCCCTTTTAAATAAATGTGCTATTATTGCAACATGATGGTTTTCTGTCAGTTTATGTTGTAAATATGGGAATATTTTGCAAAAACTTTAGAGCATTTAGATCATTTAAATGGTTAAACTGGCTTTATTTGGCTAACCTGGGAACCTACCTCTGGATTCTCTCAGCATTTTGCTTTGACCTGGGTTATAGCATTTAGCACACTTGTTTTGTAAATTGAATGTTTATCTTCTCTCTCTTTCCTTTATCTTAAAAATTATCATGGAGAAGAATTGAGTTTACACTCATCTTTATAACATCAGTGCTAATCCTAATGCCTGGCAATAATATCCAATGATCTTTGTAAAATAAGTTATTTTCACCAAAAAATGTAAAGTTTACATACAAGTAGCTTTTCAATGACATTTTTAAAAAAGTATTGTACATAGGGGACTTTCTACATGGCCTTTATAAATTTCAGCATGTAACTAATGGGATTTGTACTAATAGAAAGTAAAATATGATAATTCTAAAAATCACTAGAACAGAGTTATATCACTATAAAACAAATAGAAAATAAAATGTATCATAAAGTCCAAAAACAGAACCGCGTATGTCTAGTATATGACAAATATATATGTTAGTACAGAATAAAACTATACTGCAAGTTAATGGGAAAATTACATATACTCAGCTGGAAAACTAATAAAAATGATTATTGGATATACAGTAGCAAAGAATTAATAATTTTAAATATAGGAGCTTTGTTAAGCAACAAGAAAATGTGAACGCACTAACAGATAAATATAATAAGCAAGGGTACACAGGAATTTCCTAAAGAAGAGACATAAAGGAGTCATAAACACATGGAAAACTTGTCAACTTCCCTAATAATCAAATCTATGAAAATTAAGTTGATTATGTTATTTGTGCATATTAAGGTTAATAACAATGTTTAAAAGTAAATTCATTTTGGGTTAGAATATGAGTGGAAGGTGGGCTTGCTGACCATTTAAAAAACATGGACAAATTTAAACTCTTCATTTCTTGCTACTCACAAACAAAAATAATGAACAAAAGTAATTTTTAAATGTAATATAAATGCAAGTAACAAGAAAAAAAGGGAAAGAAAGAAAATGAAATGCCCACATTTAATAGAAACAGAAGTATATGGTATATGATACCTCTTTTCTAGAGAGAAAATTAACAGTATTTACCAAAATCCCTAAGTAAGCATTCCCATTAGCCTTCCAAAATCACATTCCTAGGAATTTTCTTTAAGAAACTAATTAAAGATGAGGGCAAATATTTATCTAACAAGATGTTTTACAGAGTCTTATTTATAATGGAGAAAAATGCAATCTAGTTAAGTGGCCCTCTATAGAGGAATTAAACAAATTCCACTGGAGGTCAATTCTATTTACCTCCAGTGGAAAATTGCACATTCACTTAAGAATATATATAGACTTCCTCATGTTTGGACTCTACTAAAATAATCTGGGAAATCTATATATAATATGATATGATATCTGAGGAAAATCTATATATAAAATGATATCTGTGAAATAGTATATATGATATGACAGGAGTTCTGCAAACAATTTCATTATACTAGGAAAGACAAGTATAATGTACAAAAAATGTGGTGATTATTTCTGGGTGGTAGTTAAAAGTGAATGCTATTTTCTTCTTAGTAAATATGTGTATTTTCAAAATTGTCAGAATTAAAAATGTATAATTTTATAACTAGGAAAAGTCTATTATTTTTAAATGAAAAAGTAAGACTATGAATATCCATTATATTATTGTTTATTTTTATTTTTATGGAAATATTTGCTTTTTGCAAAAGTTCAAACAATATATGTGTTCTTTTTTATGCTTCCTGGTTCCCAAGTTCTACCTCCCAGGGTTTACTACTGCTAATTGCAGTATATGTATATTATATATACACTTATCAAATCTGTTTTCTTCAAAGAAATTTTCCAAGTGCTCATGTGTGCAAATAATTTGAGGGGTCCATATTTGAATAACTGAAGGCTAGCCACATTGTGAATTGATCAAGAAAATTTGCAGATGACCATCTTCACCATTGCCTTGACATTAGAGTCAAAACTGCTATGATGTGTAGATGTTCCCTCTTATTCATGTACTTCTGAGGCATCCCTTCAACCACAGAACATACTCTGTCCTTGAACATTCTAGTCCATGGTGATGAAGTAGCAAAATTTTGTTTGGGGCCCTTCAGTCCTTTTTCACCATGTCTCTGTGCCTTTCAGCACCTCTCCAGGAAACTAATGCCACTTGGGTTCATCTCTTAGGCATGGCCATCAGTCCTATGCACTTGCTTTGACTGAGTCTTTTAAGATGTTCTGGAGAAACTTTTATTTCTCCAGAAACCACCTGGGAGAGGCAACAAATTACTAGTTTAGACACTAGCTGAAATCTGTGTAAACCATTACTCACTGTTACTTAACAGAGAGTAATGAAACCCATATAGCAAAAGACATAGGACAAAAAGCATTTTGTAGAGTAAGAAAAAAGTAAAAAAAAAAAAAAATCTTTGCTTTACTCCTATAAAATTGTGTTTCAATGTTCATGAATTGTGACAAGATGCAATTTTGGTAAAGTTGCCCATGTTATTGTTTATTTAGCCATTCTTGAAAACCAGGGTGTTATTTAACGGTATCATTTTGTAAATGAGCATCATAATTTCTACAATTCAGCATTTGGCATTGTGCACTGCCCTTAGTGATTTGGCTGAAGAACGTAATGTATCTGGTAGCTTCGATTTAAATTTTCCCAGATTGTTTTAGCACATCCCAGATTTTTTCCTAAATATTTAGATCTCATATTTATTTGTTAAGCATCTATTGAGTGCCTAATACAAAAACAAAGCACTATAATACTCCAATACTGGATATCTCCTTGCCCCAAATTCACTTCTTAGGGTAGGGTGCCCCAAGTCTTTCTAAAAATTCAATATCCTTAGTTCCCTGAAAATCAGGGCACTTTGCAAAGGGAGATGCTGGAACACTTTGCCAATAAAAATGATCAGTTGGCTCTGAATCAGAAAAACATTTTTTTCTCCATTTAATTAGTAATCACTTTTGATTTTTCTTTATTGACCTTTATATGGAAAATGTACTTGCTGAGCTAATTCAATGCCAGGTCTCCAATGTAAGATGCTTTTATTATTCTGACTTTGTAGTAATATGAGGAGAAAACAGCTACTTGTGAATTCTGAAGCAGGCAGAGAGTGCAAGCTTCCATAAACACAGATGGAAGTTCCTGATAAAAAGGAAATGTGCTTAGTCTTGTCAGGTAATGATGGCGGGTGGCACTGAGAAACACATTTCTCTCTTTTTAAACATGGCCCTCCTATCCAAAGGCTGAGGGGTAGTTCTCCATTTGTAAAGCATCTACTATGTGCCAGGAACACTGAGGGATGAATTAACAGTGCAGACCTGAAGGAGAATAAGATCTCTATTCCCAGAAGCTCACATAAGGCTGGAGAGATAAAAATAAATTATTTTGGTATGATGAGATTTTTGTTCTATTATAGATACAATGAGGGAACAGATCATTCACCTAGGAAGGGTTTGAGACATCTCCACTGAGGTGCTGAATAAACTGAGGAAAGGAAATGGCAAGAAATGGCATTTCAGGCTCTGGGAATCACGTGAACAAAGCCATGATCAAAAAGTTCTATCTGGTAGAGAGTAAACACTCTACCAGACTCACCCACCAGAGTAGCAATGGAGCCTAAGACAATCGTAAGAATTGCCAGAGGTATGCAGAAAACTCATGTTTATCTTCCCCTGTTGTATATTGGCTGCATTTGCCTGCTTCCTTTTCTGCTTCCCCCCAGAGGATTGGGCGATCTTTCCAGCATGCCAAATTTTTCTCTGCAAGTTTCCTTTCCCTCACTGTACTACATTTTGGGGGATGGTTGCTGGTTGCAGTTGGCTTTCCTGCTCAGTGGTGGTATTTTTTGCCATCTTTGCTGGGGGTTGTGCCAACTACAAGTTCTGCTGCTTCTTAATTAACTTCTTAATCTCTATAGGCTTATAACAGAAAGTCTTTAGTTCTAGGCTGTAAGAAAAAAGAATGTAAGACCAGCAAATAATACACAAAATGAAACCATTCATAATTGTTTAAAAAAAATGGGAAAGCTAGCAGCTGCTCAATTCCATTTATTTCTGTTATCTGCAGAATTTCTCATGGAAGGCAAGAATAATCACTGTACTCAGCAGCTTGAGAAATGCAATTTTATATAATACACAGACTTCATAAAACTGCAAAATAACAGGAAGTTTAACCATATTTGAACGCAGGGAAAAACTGAGACTGGAGAAAAACAGTGTCTGAGTTTGCCTCAAAATAGTAATATGTCCAAAGGGCTTTCAGTATTCACAGACATTTGTCCATGCTTGCATTGTCTTACTGAAGGTTTTATTAGCCCCAGTTCATAGATGAGGAAACTAAAGCACTCAGCATGTTGAAGTTCATATAGCAACTCAGCAGCTAGAGTCAAGAACAGAATTCTGATTTTCCAGTTCCCAGGCCCATGATTTATTCCCCTGTGTCACAGCTCTCATTTTTCCCACACTGTGACCTACCAGATGGCAGCCACAGCTGAAACCAATGCCTGAATATTCTTGTACTATGGGTTTTTTTTTTTTTTACAAAAATGCAATGTGATATTGCCATTTCCTTTATTAATATGGGTGTTGTTTCTGTTGGGAACATCTTTCCCTATCCATCCTCCAGGAATATTTTTCTAAGAAGATTTAATGTTTTCTAATCTTGAGCTTCAGGATGATGGAATACTGCCTTAAATTTTTTTTCTTTTCAATTTTCTATGATAGATATTTTCTATTGCTTTCCTTTTATAGGCTAGCTTCAGTGAATCTATGTCAGAGATACTTTTTGTATATTTGTCTGTCTGTTTTATTTGTTTCAGCAAATATAGGAGCTCTATATTTAGCTTTTTTACATACTCTAGATATTTGACTGTGGTTTTGTTAACATGCTCCCCCTTACACCCACTTATGAACTTTTCTTCCATCCATCCCTACATCTATCCACCTCTTCTTTTAGCCAAACCATCACTATGCAGCACTTAACATATGCAAAGAACTATTCCAGGTTCTATGAAGGAGAGAAAGATTCAGGCACCAAATTCTGTATCCTATAAGCTGACAGTCTGATAGGTCAGCCAGGATGTTTATTCATTTATTCATACATTCATTTATTCAATTATTCACTCATGCTATAATTTTTTATTGAGCAGCTGGTACATATGAATTCCTGTGCTAGGTGCTAGTAAACTAAGCAGGTGTTTCCTTTGTCCATCATGGATTGGATAATAAAGTGGGGAGCTATTGTATCATTGCCGGTCTGACTTAAGTCCTAAGGGAACACATAGGAGCAACCCTTTTTTAGGAGACAGGAAAGGCTTCCAGAAACAAGAAATGTGTCCGGTAATCCATGAAACATGAGCAGGAGTTAGGCAGATAAAAAGAGAAATGAGTGTTCCAGGAACAAGATACATAAAGGGACTGAAGAGAAAGAAAACTGTCCACATGTGAGAATCCAAACAAAGCTTAGTCTGGCTGTTTCTGGATTATTAAGGAGGGAATAGTGAGAAATGTGCTCCAGCAGGAAAGTGAGCTTTGAATAAAAGTGTCTTATAGACTAAGTTATTAGAACTCTATTTTTAGACCAACTATAAATTTTATTTTTTAAAACCACCTTATTGAGGTATGATTGATATACAAAAAGATGTACATCTTTAATGTGTACAATTTGATGAGTTTGGTGATAAGTATACACTATGAAATCACCACCACAATCAATGCCATGAACTTACCCATGAACCTATTCATCACCTCCAAAAGTTTCCTCATATTTTCCTATTATTTTATTATTTTTATAATAAGAAAACTTAACAAAAGATCCACCCTATTAGAAAAATTTTAAACACATAATACAGTACTGTTAACTATAGGTACTATACTGTGCAGTGGATCTATAGGACTTAGCCATTTTGCAAAACTGAAACTTTCTATCTTTTGGCTAATACCTTTTGTTTCTTCCTCCCTGCAGTCCCTGGCAACCACCGTTCTACTCTCTGCTTCTATGCATTTGACACTTTTAGATTCCTCATATAAGTGGATCACAAAATATTTGTCCTTCTGTTTCCGGCTTATGTCACTTAGCATAATGTCCTACAGGTTCATGCATGTTGTGAAAATGGCAGGATTCCCTTCTTTTTAAAGCTGAATAGTAATTTGATTGTATGTATATATCACATTTTCTTTATCCTTGGGTTTGTGTTTTTAAAGCCCTCTTTCTCCTCAGTAGAGAAAAGGTTAGATCAGTGTTTTCAGGTCCAACAGAATGAGCACCACCTCGGAATCTTGTTAGAAATGCAAATTCTTGGACTCCCCTTTAGAGCAACTGAATGAAAAACTATGGGGACTGGAACTTACCAATATGTATTTTCAGTTTCAGGCAGTCTCAATGCATGCTCAAGTGTGAGAACAGCCAGATTAAAGAGGAACAAGATGGGGGGAAGAGAGACTGTTTAGCAGGTTGTGACAATGACCCAGGTAAGATTCACATCCAAATAATTTTCATGTGAGCTAGAAGATTCTGGCCTCATGTTAGAGGCAGAGATCAACGGCTGTATTTGTTTAGGGGAAGAGATCAGGTTATATGACGGGCTTTTTAGAGGAGGGGCCATTTGAACTGAGCCTGTAGTTTTAACTCTTAATTTACTGAACCGTATGTTATTAATACTTTTTCTAACTGTATTTGTAATCATTGTTTTGAAAAAAATTTAATTGTCATACCATCAGCTTAATATCCATATAGTATCCTTCTGAGTTATTCATCTTCCTAGTGAATAGGTCCTCAACTAAATATTTCATTGTCATAAAAAATTGTTCAATCTACTCAAACCCTTAAGTATATTCTTGATAAAATTTACCCATCAAAAAATATCTCATGGATCATATATGAACATTGGATATCTGTTTTTAATTGCTCATGTTTATATAACCTAACAATGATATTCTTAGCATTCACTGGAAACTCATATATGTTTTCTAGAGAAAATAATTGTCATATTACTTGTGCAAAGCACTGTCCACCGTTCCTTCCTTCCTGTCTTTTTGACCTGTGACCAATTAGATAAGGAGAAACTAGTTCATTTTGACCAGTAACACAGAATTAGAATAAAATTATATTAAAAATTACATGCTCTTCATGTATATAGTCAAATGGAATTTTTTCAATCTTTGCTTTTCTTTCATGTTCACATATTTTGTAGTTGGCCTGCTAAAAGAAAATCTACTTTTTGCTTTTTGTTCTATCCAATTAGCACTTATCTTAATAAACATTTCTGACATTTCTTAGTGCCTCATTATACTTGATTTATTATAAGTAGCATCTGCAATATTTATTTCTAGAGATGGTGACACTGAAGTTTTCATCATCCAAGTACAAAAAAACAAAAACAAAACCCTGGAACTTAATTTTTATATATGGATCATGTGTATGCATTTTCTTTTCTTTTCTTCTCAATTTAAGTCTTCTCACATAAAGTAAAGCCAATGTAAAGTATTCACAAAAATCCTGTAAGAATTAAGCCTAAGAAAGCTGAACAAAGAGTGAACTTTGCCAAGTCTTTTAAAAAGCCAGCTGTATGCATCTGCTTGTTAACATGTAGCATTATTCTGAGCTGGGAATTGTGTATACACAGAGTGTACATGGGCCATTTGTCCTGGGAACATATATTGTGACTGCCAAAACTAAACAGAGTTAGCCAGTTCCCGTGAGAGGAACATGATGATTCTGAAACAAAGAGAAAAAACTGAAAATAGATGACTGTTCTTATTGTTAGAGTGGGAACTGAACTGGAAACAGAAGAAAAGATATGAACCAAATCTGCTTAACTACTTATAAAACTTTAATGATTATTAATAACAAAATATTATGGTGTGCCATTTTTTATTTTAGTAAATACCTTGATAAATAACATGTTTAGGCTATTAAAAATAATGTATGATATTCAGTGCTATAGTTAAACAAGCTATGTTCTGAATAAAACTATAGTTTTATAGTTTTATAACTATAATTTTAAACTAAACATATTTGGTTTAAAATTTTAATTAAGATTAAGGATTATTTATGCTAAATATAGAAGGAATCCTAGATTTTCACAGTCTAGAGTGCTAACCATTATACCATGGAACCTGAATCCTAGATTTGCTTTATTACGTATTGGTTAGGATTAGGTTCAAAGGCATACAGCAAAAACCAACAAACAATAACAGAAAAATCCAAATAGTGGAGGCTTAAATAAATAAAAACCTACATAAGTGGTCTGAAGTAATCAGCCCAGGGCTAGTGTGGTAGCTCCATTAAGGTTTTAGGGCCTCACTTCAAACCCTAGCTTCGGCCATCTCTCGGTTCTAGTCTCTCCTTCAAGGTTGAAAGAAGGCCCAGGAACTTATTATCAAATCTGTATTCGTAACAATAGGATAGAAGAAGCAAGAAATAAAAGTGTCCCCAAACCCTACATTTCCCTGCCCTCCATATGCAAATATTTCCAAATCACCTTTCTCAGATTCATGATTTATATAGCTGCAATCATATGTTTTGCTTTCTTCTTAGTTTATAACACAAATTTTCCATATTCATAATTCTCATTGCAATTGCCACTTTTTACACTTTGAATAGATGTTTCATAATTATTAAACTATTTCTCTATTATTGGACATTTTGTGGCTTCTGTTTTCTATATCTATAAACTCCTGCAGGCCAGCATAGAGAGTGAGAGAAAAGAGTAAGAGACTTTGCCTGGTAACCCAAGGAATTCTCCCATATCTTACGTAAGTCCACCAAGGCAATACCACCAGGAGTCTGCAAGAGTCACTGCATTACTGGGCATAAGGCACCCCCCCCCATGTTGATAAAGCTGCAGTGACCAAGGACTTAGATCACAACACTCAATTACCTTTGAATATCTTGAAGGCCCTCTAAAAAAGGATGGGTTCAAAGAAGCCCAGGCCTCTAAGATTAAAATAAATACCTAACTCTTCAATGCCCATGCAATGATGAACATCCACAAGCACCAAGAACATCCAGGAATATGATAACCTCACCAAATGAACTGAATAAGGTACCAGTTACAAATCCTGGAGAGATGGAGATACGTAACCTTTCAGACAAAGAATTTCAGATAGCTGTCCTGAAGAAGTTCAATGAACTTCAATATAACACAGAGAAGGAATTCAAATGCCTATAAGAGAAATTTAACAAAGAGATTGAAATAATAAAAAAAATTAAGCAGAAATTCTGGAGCTTAAGAATTTAATTGGAAAACTGAGAAATGTATCAGAGACTCTTAACAATAAAATTGATGAAGATGAAGAAAGAATTAGCTTGAAGACAGGATATTTGAAAATGCAGTCAGAAGAGAAAAAAGAAAAAACAACAAAAAAGAATGAAGCACACCTACAAGATCTAGAAAATAGCCTCAAAAGGGCAAAGCTAAGAGTTATTGGCCTTAAAGAGGAGGCAGAGAGAGAGAGATTGGGGTAGAAAGTTTATTCAAAGAAATAACAACAGAGAACTTTCCAAACCTAGAGAAAGATGTCAATAATCAAGTATAAGAAGGTCAAAGAACACCAAGTAGATTTAACCCGAACAAAACTACCTCAAGACATTTAATAATCAAGCTTTCAAAAGTCACAGATAAAGAAAAGTTCCTAAGGGAACAAAGGAAAAAGAAAAAAAAGCATATAAAGAAATTTCAACATATCTGGCAACAGAATTATCAGTGGAACTTACAGGCCAGGAGAGAGTAGCATAACATATTCAAAGTGCTAAAGGAAAAGAACCTTAACCCTAGAATATTATATCCTGCAAAAATATCCTTCAAACATGAAGGAGAAATAAAGACTTTCTCCTACAAAGAAAAGCTGAGTGATTTCATCAACATGAGACCCATCCCATAATAAATTCTAAAAGGAGTTCTTCAACGTAAAAGAAAGGGGCATTAATGAACAAGAAATCATCTGAAATTATACCACTCACTTGTTACAGTAAGCACACTATTGCTGTAATTGCAGTGTATAAACCACTTATATCTTCAGTAGGAAGACTAAAAGACAACCCTGTCAAAAATGACTACAACAACTTTTTGAGGGATAAATAATATAAAAAGATATGAATAAAAACAACAAATAGTTTAAAAGTGGGGAGGGGATGGAGTTAAAAGTAGAATTTCTGTTAGATGTCTCACTGTTTGCTTATAAGAAGAATTGTCATATGTTTAAAATAATTGGTTATAAGTATTTTCTATTTCTTGCAAGGCTCCTGGTAACCTCAAATCCTAAAACCTAAACAGGTACACAAAAAGTAAAAAGTGAGATATCAAAACACACTGAAAGAGAAAATCACTTTTAACAATGGATTACAGGAAGGAAGAGAGAAAGAGGGAGAGGACCACAAAACAACCAGAAATCAAGTAACAACACAGCAGTAGTAAGTCCTTACCTATCAGTTATAATATTTAATGGACTAAACTCTCAAATCAAGTCATAGAGTGGCTGAATAAATAAGAAACAAGACCCAACTATATGTTGTCTGTAAGAAAGCCAGTTTACCTATAAAGACACACAAGGATTGAAAGTAAAGGGATGAAAAATGATATTCCATGCAAATGGAAACCAAAAAAGAGTAGGAGTAGCTATATTTTCATCAGGTAAAATAGATTTCAAGACAAAAATTGTAAAAAGAGACAAAGAAGGTCATTATATAATAATAAAGGGGCCAATTCAGCAAGAGGATATAATGATTCTAAGTTTATACATGCAACACTGAAGCACCCAGCTATATAAAGTAAATATTAATTAGAGCTAAGGAGGGAGATAGACCTCAATACAGTAGTCATTGGTGACCTCAGCAGTCCACTTTCAGCATTGGACAGATCATCCAGACAGAAAATCAACCAAGAAACATGGACTTAACCTGCACTATAGACCAAATGTACTTAGTAGATATTTACAAAATGTTTCTTCCAACAGCTGGAGAATGCATGTTCTCCTCCTCAGCTCACAGATCATTCTCAAGGATAGGCCATATGTTAGGCCACAAGACAGTTTAAAAAAGAAAAAAAGAAAAAGGAAATCATATATTTTCTCTGACCACAGTGGAATATAACCAGAAATCAATAATAAGAGGAACACTGGAAACTGTACAAATACATGGAAATTAAACAATATGCTCATGAATGATGAGTGGGTCAATGAAGAGATAAAGAAGAAAATGTAAAAATTTCCCAAAACAAATGAAAACACAATATATCAAAACCTATAGGATGCAGAAAAAGCAGTAATAAGAGGAAAGTTTATAGCAATAAGTGCCTACATCAAGAAAGTAAAAAAGCTTCAAATAAACATCTTAGCAATCGATCTCAATGCATTAGGAAAAAAAAGTACAAACCAAACCCCAAATCAGTAGGAGAAAAGATACAATAAACATCAGAACATAAATAAATAAAATTGAAACCAAAAAAATGCAAAAGATAAGAAAAACCAAAAAGCATTTTTTAAACAGATAAACAAAACTGACATACCTTTAGCCAGACTAAGAAAAAGAGAGAAGACCCAAATAAATAAAATCAGAGATGAAAAAGGAGATTACAACTGATACTGCAAAAATGCAAAGAGTTGTAGAGACTACTATGGACAACTACATGCCAATAAATTAGAAAACCTACAAGAAATGGATAAGTTCCTAGACACATACAAACCACAAAGATCAAACCAGGAATAAATCCACAAAGTGCATAAACCAATAATAAGTAAAGTGATAGAAACAGTAATACAAAGTCTTCCAGCAAAGAAAAACCCAGCACCTGATAACTTCACAGCTGAATTCTACCAGGCTTTCAGGAAGAACTAATACCAATCCTACTTAATTATTTCAATAAATCAAAAAGCAGGGAACACTCCCAAATTCATTCTACAAGACCTATATCACCGTGATACTAAAACCAGATAAAGACAAAACAATACAAAAAAAAAACCTTTAGACCAATATCTCAGATGAACATAGATGCAAATATTCTCAACAAAATACTAGCAAACTGGATTAAACAATACATTAAAAGATTATTCATCATGATCAAGTATGATTCATCCCAGGGATGTAAAGATGGTTCAACATAATGCAAATCAATCAATGTGATACATATGTCATATCAACAGAACGAAGAACAAAAACCATATGATCGGCCGGGCGCGGTGGCTCACGCCTATAATCCTAGCACTCTGGGAGGCCGAGGCGTGTGGATTGCTCAAGGTCAGGAGTTCGGAACCAGCCTGAGCAAGAGCAAGACCCCATTTCTACTAATAATAGAAAGAAATTAATTGGCCAACTAAATATATATAGAAAAAATTAGCCGGGCATGGTGGCCCGTGCCTGTAGTCCCAGCTGCTTGGGAGGGTGAGGCAGAAGGATCGCTTCAGCCCAGGAGTGTGAGGTTGCTGTGAGCTAGGCTGACGCCACGGCACTCTAGCCCGGGCAACAGAGTGAGACTCTTTTTAAAAAAAAAAAAAAAAAAAAAACATATGATCTTTTTAATTGATGCTGAAAAAGCATTCAATAAAATTCGATATCCCTTCATGGTAAAAGCTCTCAAAAAATTGGGTAGAGAAAGAAATTACCTCAACATAAATGAAAGCCATATATGACAGACACATAGCTAGACAGCTACTATCATGTGAATGGGGAATGACTGAAAGCCTTTCTTTAAGATCTGGAACAAGACAAGGATGTACACTTTCACGACTGTTATTCAGTGTAGTACTAGAAGTTCTAGCTAGCAATCAGAAAAGAGAAAGAAATAAAAGATGACCAAATTCAAAAGAAAGAAAAATTTTCCTTGTTTGCAGATGATCTGATCTTATATCTAGAGAATAGAACTGATAAACAAATTGAGTAAAGTTGCAGGATATGAAATTAGCACACAAAAATCAGTAGCATTTCTATATGGCAACAATAAACAATCTGAGAAAGAAACCAAGAAAGTATTCGCATCTAAATTAGCTACAAATAAAATAAAATACCCAGGAATAACCTTAACCAAAGAAGTGAAAGATGTCTATAATGAAAGCTATAAAAGATTGATGCAAGAAGTTGAAGAGGACACAACAAAATGGAAGATATTCCATTCTCATGGATTGGAAGAATCAATATTATTAAAATGTTCATACTACCCAAAGCAATCTACAAATTCAATGCAATTCCCATCAAAATGCCAATAACATTCTTCACAGAAATTTTTTAAAAAATCCTAAAATTTGCATGGAACCACAAAAGACCTGGAATAGCCAAAGCGATTCTGAGCAAAAAGAACAAAAACTGGAGGAATCACATTGCCTGACTTCAAATTATATTACAGAGCCATAGTAACCAAAACAGCATAATACTGGCATAAAAACCAACACATAAACAAATGGAACAGAATGGAAAATACAGAAATAAATCCACACATCTATAGTGAATTTATCTTTGCCAAAGCCATGAAGAACATACAGTGGGGAAAGGACAGTCTCTTCAGTAAATGGTGCTGGGGAAACTGGATATCCATAAACAGAAGAATGAAATTAGACCATTCTCTCTCACCATATACAAAAATCAAATCAAAATGGATTAAAAACTTAAATCTAAGACCTGAAACTATAAAACTACTACAACAAAACATTGGGAAAATTCTTCAGGACATTGGTCTGGGCAAGGATTTCTTGAGCAATATCCCCAAAGCACAAGCAGCCAAAGTAAAATTGGACAAATGAGATCACGTCAAGCTATTAATCAAAAGCTTGTGCACACCAAAGGAAACAATCAACAAAGTAAAGAGATAACCCACAGAATGGGAGAAAATATTTGCAAACTACCCATCTGACAAGGAATTAATAACTATACTATATAAGGAGCTCCAAAAGGAAAAAACAAATAATTAAAAAATGGGCAATGGATCTGAGTAGACATTTCTCAAAAGAAGATATACAAATGGGCAGCAGGTATATGAAAAAATGCTCAACATCATTAGTCATCAGATAAATGCAAATCAAAACTATAATGAGATATCATCTCACCCCAGTTAAAATGGTTTTTATCAAAAAGACAGGCAGTAATGAATACTAGTGAGGATGTAGAGGAAAGAAAACCCTCGTACACTGTTGGTGGGAATGTAAATTATGCAGCCACTGTGGAGAACAGTATGGAGGTCCTCAAAATAATAAAAATAGAACTACCATATGGCCCAGCAATCCCACTGCTGGGTATATATCCAAAGGAGGGCAATTCAATATACCAAAAAGATATCTGCACTCCCATGTGTATTGCAGCACTATTCACAATATCCAAGATTTGGGATCAACCTAAGTGTCCATCAATGGACGAATGGATAAAGAAACTGTGGTATATATACACAGTGGAATATTATATTGCCACAAAATGAATGAAATCCTGCCATTTGCAACAACATGTATGGAACTGGAGAACATTATGCTAAGTGAAATAAGCCAAGCACAGAAAGACAAATCTCACATGTTCTCACTCATATGTGGGAGCTAAATATTAAAAACAATTGATCTCATGGAGACAGAGAGTAGAATGATTACCCTAGTCTGGGAAGGATAGCAAGGTGGGGGTGGTGGATAAAGTGGGGATGGTTAATGGGTGCCAAAATATAGTTAGTTAGACAGAATGAACAACATGTGATAGCACTACAAGGTGAATATAATCAAAAATAAATTAGGGAACACTTTAAAATAACTAAAAGAGTGAAATTAGAATGTTCCTAACACAAAGAAATGATAAATCCCTGAGGTGATGGATGCCCCAATTACCCTGATTTGAGTAATACATTGTTTGTCCATATCAAAACATCACATGTACCCTATAAAGGTATAAAATTATTATATGCTCACAATAATTAAAAAGTTAAGGAAAGAAAAAATTATGGCATTCCCTGTCATTTTCTGATATGTTTATTAAATGTTTATGGAAAATTAAGTCTATTGGGGGTTTTATAACTCATGGTTCTTTATGACTGTTCATGTATAAACACTTCACTTTCAACTAGTATTATCTAATTTATATGTTCATTTATTATTCAATCTTCATTCATTCATTCACCAAGTATTAATTGGTTATATTCTTTGTACATAGTGCTAAGTGTAAAGTAGGGAATAAAATGTGGGTTCTCTTCTCCAAATTTATATATTTTTGGATTGATAATCAATATAGATTATAGTTCACAGGGACATGACCTTGGTAAAAGAATGTCATGATGGAGCAATGTATACTCATCATTTATGTATTCATTCTCCATGGATCCTATTTGGAAAAATCATGTCTCCTAGTGAGAAAACACCAACTGTGGGCTTCCATTTGGAGGATGTGAATGGGAATCATGCTTGAGGAAGATGTTATATGCTCTCTGTCATAGGTTGTGCAGATCACATGCAGAATGCTTGTTCCCATTTTACTAATAAACAAGAAAAATTGGGACTAATGGAACTTATTTCTAAGATGTCTAGAATGTGTTTTCTCATCATGTCCCTTAGTGACAGTGGCAGAGAATCACTGCAGCATTGACAGCTATCTTGATGGTTTTGGTCATGGCCCCTGGAAACTTGTTTTTCCTTCCCTGTGATAATTCCTTCAAATCACTCATAATTTCTTGGAGTTCATCACTTTTGTTATTGCCCACCCTTCCAATTATACATGGAAATCCCTATAAATGGTTTTACACAGACCACCTGGAAGAAGAGATCTTTGAATGATTATTAGAAAAAGAGATGTTGTTACACTGGTAGAACAATATTATGTATGGAGTATTTACAGAACTTAATCCAAGCTTAGCTAGGAAATGAAGTATTTTTGCTTATTATCTTTGATGAGTAGATAATATGCAAACATACCAGTAATTAATTCTTAGTTTATTAAGTGAATTTTTATTTTAGAAAGTTTAAAGAAATCCTAACACTCATAATTTCTGTAGAAAATCAGAGAGTATTGTTCAATAGACATGAAAAAATAAGATTATTTATATTTCAATTATTCATAGAAAACCATCCTAAATACTTTAGTATTTATATTTTAGATACCCCCATGTACATATAACAATTTTTGAAAACTTGCTTATAATCTTGCTATTACCTACTCTTTTCTCTCAAAATAAAACATAAGCATCCTTCTTTACCGGTAAACATATATCTGTAGATTGTTGTTTTTATGTCATATCATTTTATTATTTGAATGAACATGATTTATATATAGAGAGAACCATGTTTATTATATTTATGTACTATAAAACTTTAATGGAATTCTAACATGAATGTTTGTATATTTGTTAATATTTCCTTAGGAAATATTGCTAGAGGTGAGATTTGTAGTTTAAGGATAGCACATTTTAATGCTTTTAAAACATGAAACCAAATTGTCCTTTAAAAAAGTTGGGCCAATTATAATAATTCCAAATGCTTCTCAACAGAGTATTTTATTTAATCACTGGGGATATTTGAAAAGTGGTAACTCATTTTGTAAATTTGATATTTAATTAATATCAGGATTGAAATGAAGACACCTTCATCCATTTTTTGGCTTCCTTTTCCACAAATTACAATATAAGATTTATTTATTTATTTCAAAGCAATTTAGTCTTTCTGTGATAAAACCAATATTATACATTTGGACATCAAGCAATCAATAAATGTTTACTGGGGAAGGAATGAAAACATTTGAGAATCTTGTACTAACACAAGGATATCATTAGAAAGAGTAATATTACTGGAAAGATGTAGAACTTCCAGTTGATATTTTAGAGATGGCAGTGACCAAAAGGAACATCAGTGCAGATAGTTACTTAATATATTTTTTAATGTCATACAACTTGACAGGGAATAGAGTTATTTGTACTTTAATTTAGCACAATATAGCAGGGATGTGAGTTGGAGAGACGCTCTTAGGAGAAATTAGAACAGATAGAAAGATGAAAAGTCCCAAAAATGAGAGCTAAGAAGAATTTTAAGTTAATGTGAAAAGTAATCATCATTAAATGAAAAAATTCTGATTAGGTGGGTCTATTTTAGACTTTTAGATGGAGAGAACTCATATACACATTTCTTTGATGTTATTTGGTATTTGGGTACTCTATTAATACTACATAAGAGCTTTATAGGCAATTTAATATCCTGAGACTATTTCCATGAATTTTATTCAAGACTGTAATACTTGTTTTCCTGTTGTGCCAAAGACTAGCAGTTTTCCAAATTATACAATGACCTATAATTAATGCAAACCAAGATTCTTTCTTTTTATTCGTGTTCACTAGATATGGTACACAGTTGCTCTTACAAATGACCTCAACATCCAAGGAGTTTTAGAAAAACCTAAAATGATCACAATTTCTTTGAACTAACCTTTAAAAAAAACCTTTGGCTTTTATGAATTTCATTTTCAATTAGATATATTTTTTTATGCTGTACATTTGATGTTTTATACATTTATTAGGAAAAGTGATATACTTCATAAGTGAATGTAAACTGTAGCAGGTGATTACAAACCAGTCTGTACTAGTACCTGATGCAATCATACTGGTGTTAAAAGTGATTGGCTTTTGGATTCTTTCCCTTCAGTAATGAAAGGCTATATGTTGCATTTAATTCAATCACAGTTTTCTTTTCTTTTCTTTCTTTTTTCTTTTTGAGACAGAGTTTCACTCTGTTGCCCGGGCTGTAGAGTGCCATGGCATCAGCCTAGCTCACAGCAACCTCAAACTCCTGGGCTCAAGCAATCCTTCTGCCTCAGCCTCCCGAGTAGCTGGGACTACAGGCATGCGCCACCATGCCCGGCTAATTTTTTTACATAT